>CM070101.1:16452427-16507427 GCA_036178185.1 Liparis tanakae | reverse complement strand
GGACGATCACCGCTGGGGAGTAAGGGGGGGGGGAGAGGGGGGGTAGCGTCATTTAGAGTTAATTGTTCCAATTGGATTCTCCGTGGTCTCTGATGATGGAGCAGGACCTTGGTGGTTTGGTCCAAATCCACAAACACACATATTTGGGAGAGACGTGTTGGTTCCGGCTGCAGCGCCTGATGGTGGAGAGAGAGGAAGTGACGGTCCAGTTTAACCCGGTGAGAGGAGGAAGTGACGGTCCAGTCTGACCCGGTGAGAGAGGAAGTGACGGTCCAGTCTGACCCGGTGAGAGAGGAAGTGACGGTCCTTTCTAACCCGGTGAGAGAGGAAGTGACGGTCCTTTCTAACTCGGTGAGAGAGGAAGTGACGGTCCAGTCCAACCCGGTGAGAGAGGAAGTGATGTTCCAATCTAACCCGGTGAGAGGAGGAAGTGACAGTCCAGTCTGACCCGGTGAGAGAGGAAGTGACGGTCCAGTTTAACCCGGTGAGAGGAGGAAGTGACGGTCCAGTCTAACCCGGTGAGAGGAGGAAGTGACGGTCCAGTCTGACCCGTGAGAGAGGAAGTGACGGTCCAGTCTGACCCAGTGAGAGAGGAAGTGACGGTCCAGTCTTACCCGGTGAGAGGAGGAAGTGACGGTCCAGTCTAACCCGGTGAGAGGAGGAAGTGACGGTCCAGTCTGACCCGGTGAGAGAGGAAGTGACGGTCCAGTTTAACCCGGTGAGAGGAGAAAGTGACGGTCCAGTCTAACCCGGTGAGAGGAGGAAGTGACGGTCCAGTCTGACCCGGTGAGAGAGGAAGTGACGGTCCTTTCTAACCCGGTGAGAGAGGAAGTGACGGTCCAGTCTAACCCGGTGAGAGGAGGAAGTGACGGTCCAGTCTGACCCAGTGAGAGAGGAAGTGACGGTCCAGTCTTACCCGGTGAGAGGAGGAAGTGACGGTCCAGTCTAACCCGGTGAGAGGAGGAAGTGACGGTCCAGTCTGACCCGGTGAGAGAGGAAGTGACGGTCCAGTTTAACCCGGTGAGAGGAGAAAGTGACGGTCCAGTCTAACCCGGTGAGAGGAGGAAGTGACGGTCCAGTCTAACCCGGTGAGAGGAGGAAGTGACGGTCCAGTCTGACCCGTGAGAGAGGAAGTGACGGTTCTTTCTAACCCGGTGAGAGAGGAAGTGACGGTCCAGTCCAACCCGGTGAGAGGAGGAAGTGGCGGTCCAGTCTTACCCGGTGAGAGAGGAAGTGACAGCTGAAGGCGAGGAGCCCCCAGGGTGCACCTCTTCTCAGCCTCCTGTCGTATCGTAATGTGATGAGAGGCTTTAATTAACCCCGAGACGTCTCTCACTGCAGCCTCGAGGGAACCTCCGTGGGAAGAGCTTCCTCTTAGTTTCCCTGATCGTCTCTCCATTCACGATCTCGCCGTCTGTTTATTTCTCTTTTGTTTGAATTGTGGCTCTTTTTCTTCTCTTCAGTCCAACTCATCTCACATCTCACTCATGAGATTCCTTCTTCTATTGTTTCCCCATCGAGTCCAATCCGATGAGGGCCTGGAGTATTTATCTACCGGAACTGCATTAAAATAAAATAAATCTATGTGTGATTTGGAATATTTGTTTTTCGGTTTATTATAATCAGAATCAGAATCGGTTTTATTGGCTAAGTAGGTATGCACAAACAAGGAATTT
This sequence comes from Liparis tanakae, assembly GCA_036178185.1. Taxonomy (NCBI): domain Eukaryota; kingdom Metazoa; phylum Chordata; class Actinopteri; order Perciformes; family Liparidae; genus Liparis; species Liparis tanakae. The sequence continues at coordinate 16,505,751 of CM070101.1, read as the reverse complement.
TACTTGGTAAAGTGACTCATACACAAATTGTACATTACAACACAAAACAATACAAAACAAGACAAAAACAAGACACAACACACAACAACACAACAACAAAAAACAGTGCAGTACAAAACAAACAGTTCAACAGTTTAAGAGTTTATTTTTTTATTTTTTAGAAAGTGACTTAAAGTATATACAATGCGGATAAATATATAAATAAATATATATAAATATATAAATATATATGTATATATGCTACAGGGAGTTATTGTTTAGTAGTGAGACGGCGAGGGGAAACAGCTTGAACGTAGTAAGAATTGTATTTTCAAATCACTAGAAATATATGTTTACTTCCTGTATCATTCACACATCTGGCTAGATTTAAATCAGCTGAATTATGACTGTTGTGACTATACCTGCACTGAATTCATTCATTTATAATAAAAAAAAAACATTTACTTCTTTGCTCTCTCTGGTCAGATGTAAAACTACATTTCGTTGCCCCAGTGCCTTTCCTCTTTGAAAATAAACTTGAATCTGAATCTAAATCTGACTTTAATTACCTGCAAACCTTCTGAACTCCCGTCACACTCCTGTTTATGTTGCAGGACTGTAACAGGCCACGCCTCCTCATTTAATTGAAATCCCAACGGAATGATTGGACGGGTTACAACGCTAACAACAGCCATGCTCGTTGTTTCAGTTCCTCGTCATCACTTTTAGGGGCGTGGCTTACGGGGGAGGCCTGGAGGGACCCTGAAGGCCTCTCGCCAAGCCTGCCTTTAACGAAGAGGCAGCGCATCCATAACAGTTGCTGAGTCGCTCATGCAGTACAAGAACGACACGGTCTCCTGGAGATACAGACGATAGTACAAGTATCACGGCACGTCTCATATTATCCGTAAAAAATGAAATAAATGTCGCTGCTCATCCAAACAGCTTCGCACTCGACCCCCGTGCTTTTCCCCGGCTCCGGAGAGCAATAGTTGGATCGCCTACCGCCGACGGAGGAGCCTGAACGCATCATTTGGCGCAACATGTACACATCCTTGGAGAACGAGCCGAACAGCAACACTCTGTATTGGAACAGCACTTTAAAATAGTAGGTGGCAGTATGCACCTTTTAGAAATCTATTTAGAGAAGGATGTATACGGTATATATATATATGTGTGTGTGTGTGTGTGTGTGTGTGTGTGTGTGTGTGTGTATGTGTGTGTGTGTGTGTGTGTGTGAGATTGCATTGTGTCAGTCGTTTATTTGTGCCCGCTTTATCCCTCTCAACATGGCAGCCTGGAAAAAGCAACATTTGAAAGCAACAGTGACCTGGACATCGTCTCTTCGTGTCCCATTGTTCCCACCGGGCCACCGGGGGGGGGGGGCATCGGGCCAACAAGCGGACAAGTGGCCTAAATGGCAACAAGCGGTGCTTTTCTTTTCTAGGCTGGCGCTCCGACGTGCTCCTGCAGAGACACATCAGTGTGCACCAGATGGACGTCAGAGACGGGAATGAAAGTACGAGTGTGACCCGGAGCGCCAACCATCCGTGAAAAACATCTAAACACTCGAGATAGAGAGAGTTCTTTTCTTTTCTTTTCTTTTCTTTTCTCGTAAGAGTCCGGCAGCAGAGCAGAGCCTGCAGTGGGAGGGGCAGCGTGATCACATGCTATACATGTCAAATCTAATAAATGCATAAAAAACAGTACATATGTTCTATTCCCAGATGTGAGCGAGGACTTTCTAACATCCACTATACTGGGACTCTCTCATGTGGATTTATTTATTTTCAATGTATTTCTATAAATATTTATATATATGGAAATATATATATATATATAAATATATGTGTATGTATACATATATAAATATATTTTTATATAAACAGTATATATATATTTATACATATACATTTATATATATTTATATATGTATATATATACATATATTTTTTTATATATATATATATATATATATATATATAAATATATGTATAAATATTTATACATATATAAATATATGTATATTATATATACATATATATATATGTATATTTATTTTTATATATATATATATATTAAATATATGTTTCTGCACAGAAGGTAATGTGAACTGGAAGGACTTTTTTCTTTATGCAGTATGAGTGTTTTCTGACGGTTGTATACTGAACATTATAATTAGTATCATCAAAGCTTCGGAGGAAAAGTGTCAAAGCCTAATCTGCGAGGCCTGAAAGCGAACACACACGGAGTGGAACGTCACGTTCTCCTTCAACTTTGAGAGGTAAAACCCTCACAATGTCCTCTAAAAGAGAAAGAAAAAAAGAAATTGTGCCGCTGTGAATAATCATAAAAATAATAATGTGAGTCGTGAGGGTTCAAAACACAGACGCACAAAAGCAACCCGAAGCACTTAAAAAAAACATGTGAAGTTCATTGTCATCTTCCTACAGTGCGTCTTTCTTTTAGTCTGCCTTCTTTCTTTTTTATACATCCCTACAGTATTATCAATGTGTCCGTGGCCTGTGCCCTCCTATTTCGGACACACTAATAATGAAGATAATGGGCAATATATAAAAAGAAAATGCCGGAGGCGAAGCTTCTCGGCTCTCGTCCGTGTGGGCGATGAACGCGGAGCGAGACTAAATAAAGGGATGGCGTGCGGTGCAAATACACAGAGGGTGTGGAGACCATCACATTAAAGCAAATACTGGCAGAAGTGGGATGAAGTGTGGGTTGACTGGAGCATTAAGATTCAAACTTTGTCCACGCATCCGACGGGAGCTCAAACATCGATTTAAAAAATACTTATCCAGGGATTAATGACTGATGATATTTACAAGTTGAATTAGTTTTTAATTGCTGTTAAAACATTGCCACCTGCGAGGCAATTAAGGGTGACATTCCCCACGCGGCCCCGCAGCTATCAAACCAATCAGGATAGAAACGCGTTCACTTTGCATCGTGTGGCCGTTTGCGTCCGCCTGAGTGTTATCGAGTAAACACGCGTGGGACGACCGGACGCCGGCGTAGAGATTCGCTTTACGTCGAAAATGCAGCGTTTCCTTAATGTTGATTCAGTTTCCTAGCAACAGGATGTATCGGAGCACTCGTCTTTTCTTAATGGGAATTGAGGACTGCGAACCGGCCGCTGATTGAAATGCACGCGCCGCACTTCAGACGATGGGAAGGGAACGCACACACACAAGTGGTACGCCGCTAAGAAATATACAGCCAATGGGAGATGTGGTTTTACTGCGCACGTTTATATCTTTAGTTCCTTGTGAGAGTGACTGAAGGGTCTTTGAGCCTTTTTCCTCCCCATCGTCCCCCCCCCCCCCCCCCCCCAACCACCACCACCAAACACACACCAGCACCTCACCCAGCTCACACCGGCAGTGCTGCGGGGGGACTAAAATACACAATGACGCAACACTTTTTCACTTTTAAGCCATTAATGTTTGTGTTTTATGTTTTATTTATTTGCTTTTTTTTTCAATGTGTTGTTTGAAAATTAGAAATCCTCACTTTTTTTTCACTTACATTTTTTATTAGTTTAGATATATTAAAATAAAACAAATGTCAGATATATATATATATATATATATATATATATATATATATAAATATATACACACATATATATATAGACATATATAAATATATGTCTATATATACATATATATACACACATATATACATATATAAATATATGTATTTATATATACATTATATATATATATACATATATATATATATATATATATATATATATATATATATATATATATATATATATATATATATATACACCCAAAGACCAAAATAATAAATAAATAAAAAATAAAACCCTTCAGTTATCTCTTACTAGTAAATGTGTACACCAGCCTGCATCTATATTTGCATTCCCCTTAAAACTCAGATCCGGCCCTGAATGCCTCAGAATATCCTCTCTTCATGTTTTTATTCCTGCTGTTCTGAGAGAGTCGCCAACTTCATTTGGTTTTTAAAATGACGATAAAGACTATTTTCTATGAACTCCCTCTCGCTCCGCCTTACTTTATTTATTTTTAGTTGTTGGTTAAAACTCCAACTCGATTACAGCAACATTGTCAGATATCAATGACTCCGCGTGAGTCCGTCACAATGACCACCGGGGGAATCCGACAAATTGCTTCGACTTCCTGATTTCCATGGCAACCTCCGTCTCCATCACAGTGGGATTTTTTTTTTGTGTGGATCGGAGACTCGCTTTCACCCCATCTGCCATCTGTCTCTCCAATATGGACGTTTGTTTTGGATTTTTCTCACACACAAAAAAAAGGTGGAAGTAGAGAAAGGGGTCTTTGGCAGAGCACCAAACAGATTCCCTCCACTTGCTTATGGAAATTATTCATGCCGGCCATGCATTATGCATCCCGTGTGAGACACGCGCCAACCGAGTATAGCGCCGGGTTCGTGTTTACGTTCATGTCTCCGGGTAAGCAGGTAGTCATTTGGCATAACCACCGCCATCCGGAGTTCCGTCTCGCGTCCGTTCACAAGCTATTCCGGGACTTTTGCATCTGAATATAAAGATGAAGATGTGAGTTTTCCCGCGTATGGCTTGGCAAATGTATAAGATGTGTCTCTTGTGCTACATCAAGGTGATTTAAAAAGAAAAAAAACGTTGGATCTAGATCCGAGCTCGTGCTGCTTCATTGAACCATCTGTTGCTGTCTGATCTGTTGGAAAATTGACCAGATTTCTGAAGTAAGATTTTTTTTCTTCTTCTCCCTCTGGCAATGCGGAGAAGACACACACTGTACTTGAAACCTCGGCATCTCCTTTGTTGTGAACATAGCTGCACACGGATACAGTAAAACGTGTCCTTCACACACACCTTGTCCCCGCTGGAGAGGAAATGAAACGGAGATGCGTTTGTTGTTTCCGGCGATAATAGTAACCGAGTGCAATCTGGTCTCTTCTAGCCTTGAAGCAATAACCTGGCCATAATAATTCATGCATCCAAAGCCATACGCAGTGCTTCTGCAGCATAAGTCGGTTACCCTGATCTCAGAGACGGCACTCACAGAGGGCGACGTTCTGATAAAGTAAACTGTGAGATGTGATGTCCCACATTATGATCCCTTTATGCATGTGGGCCCATAAGAGCGTGCGGTTATACAGTGGGTACGGAGTGTATTCAGACCCCTTTAAAATGTGCACTTTGTTTCATTGCAGTCATTTTCTAGAAATCAAAAAAGTTCATTTTAGTTCTTATTAATGTTCACTCAGCACCCCATATTGACAGAAAAAAACAGAAATGTAGAAATTTGTGCAAATTTATTAAAAAATAAAAAATAAAAAGGGTCTGAATACTTTCTGTACCCACTGTATATATATATATATATATATATATATATATATATATACATATATATATATGTATTACTGCTGTGAGGTTTTATATGGCTTTTTAGGTTGTTTTTTATGCCTAATTCAATTAATGTGAAGTCCCTTTAAGTACCATGAAAAGTGCTCTAAAATAAAATGTGTTATTATTATTTTTTAATTATATAACTGTACAGTCGAAGCAACACAGAAGCCTTGAAAGATTAGAGGGAGAGAAGAAATAAACTATTTTACATACATTTATTAAAATGTCATTCTGGCGACGGTTGTCCTAAAAACCTTGTTCAAGACGTCAAGTTATTTTGCCGTGTGATTTAATCCAAAAACATTCACGTTTCACTCATTGATTTTCGTCGAATTAAATATTGAATATGTGTCTCCCGTTGGTGGTCAAAGAAATCCATCTTCCCTTTGATACACTGACAGGTACACATGTGAACATCGGTTCTGTGGAGCCACACAGGTGAGTGATGTGAGTCACTATTATTACATTATATTTTTATTCCTGCTTCAAAAAGATGTCATACGGTGTATTCTTTTTCAATCTCTCCTTTTGTTTCAATTAAAAATTATGAAAATCAAAACTCACCTGGAAGAAAATATAATGTTTTTTGTTCTGGGTAAGTGGTGTAATTTTGTAAAATGCAAAATATTATATAGGTAGAGGCTTCAAATAGGTATATTCCTATATAATGATATTCATTTATCTCTTTTGTGATTAAAAACAAATGTATTGTTCGAATTGTGCAAAATAAATAAAGTGGCAAAAATAAGTATTACAACAACAAAATGCAAATATACGTTAAAAAAAAAACACACAAAAAACCTACTGACAAAAAGAACCCTCAAAGCTATTATTTCTTAATTTAGAAACGTAGAACTTAGTAATAAATACTTTATACTCCCTTCTGGAGACACCAGATGCAACAGGAGATATTACCTGTCATGTTTTCGATGCCTCATTCACCGTGAATACCTCGCTCTGATAAAAAAGAACCATGGTTAAGTGACCTCACGTTACTGCAGATCATCAGCGTCCGTCCAAGATGGTTAGTTGCAGTATTTTTATTGTATTATTTTCATTAGGATTTGAGATGGTTATGGTTAGGTATTATTTTCTCGCATCGACAGGCAAATGAAGAGACACAATGGCCGTGTTTATATTCACAAATGCTTCTGCAAAATCGTTTTTCAGAGCTGTGTGGAAATGACACAATTCAATAACATGAAAACTAACAGGTTTTTTTTGTGTTGCCTTTATTGAAGAAAAAGAGTTGATGAGCTAAATGGGAAACCTGAACATTTCACTCACATGACTGATGAGCTGTTTCTGTCGTAGGCGTCTTCCCGACATTCCCAAAACATTCAAACACTTGTCTTTATCTTCGGAGACAGTCGGATAGCCAAGGCGCCACGTTTTTTTTTTTTTTGTTCTGACCAAACGACGCTGTGGTCATGTTTATTTTCTCAAAATGAATTGATGGATTGCTCCTAAATAAGCTTATTTTTTCATCATTTTGTACAACTTTTCATAAGTTCTTTTAAAATATGCTGATTGCAGCAGGTGAAGTATACAAGAAGATATATAATAACGAATGCTAATCATCTGATCAGGGTTGTAATATTAAATAATGTATTAATTAATGTATTAGTCCTTCCCAACTTTCATTGACAAAAGTTACTTTCTTAATTGGTTATCGTTTGGTTTTCTTGGTGGAAAGAAAGAAAGAAAGAAAGAAAGAAAGAAAGAAAGAAAGAAAGAAAGAAAGAGAGTGAATCCTTTTGATGGTGTCTTCATTGATGAATTAACACCCCTCTGTAATCCAGTCGGCGGTGGAAGGGCTCTCCGTTACCTCAAACTTTGAGGACAACGCTGAGCTTTTCCCCGCATGAATTACCTCCTCTGTTTAGGAAAAAAAAAGTGAGGACAGCTCCCGGTCCCCAATTCATCAGACTGTCCAAATACAATTGCACAGTTCAAGCACACCATTTATTAACTGGAATCTCTGGGCGTCAGACACAACACCTCATTCATTCTACTACTGTGCCGATCCCACGGGTCTTTTACTCCGAGACAAGTGTATAGATCCTCCCGTTCAGGACCAGTGGCTGTCTGGCACATATAAATTACTGCTGTTTTTTGGGGGGGGATCTACTCTTTTTTCTTCTTTTTCTTTTTACTGTGTGAGACCTCTCACCCTGTTTGCTTCCTCAAGGAGGCGGAGTTATCCTCTTGCTAACTTTAGCCTACAGTGATGCTGAGAATGTAAACAAATATCAATGTACACATTGTTTTTAATCCAATTTAAAACCTGCATATGGGTATGGAGGTATTTGGGTATTCTTATGCATCAACTTTTTTTGATTCTCGTCATTCGCTTCATTCTCGCCATTCGCTTCATTCTCGTCATTCGCTTCATTCGCTTCATTCTCATCATTCGCTTCATTCGCCTCATTCATCTCATTCGCTTCATTGTCTTCATTAGCATCTTTCATTTCATTCGCTTCATTGGCCTCATTGGCTTTATTCTTGTCATTCTTGTCATTCGCTTCATTCGTTTAATTCATTTAAGTCGCTTAATTCACCTCATTCGCTTAATTCGCCTCATTGGCTATGTTCGCTTCATTCGCTTAATTTTTGTCATTCGCTTCATTTGCCTCATTTTCTTCATTCTTGTCATTTGCTTCATTCGCTTCATTCACTTCATTGGCCTCATTCGCTTCATTGGCTATATTCCCTTCATTCTCGTCATTCACATCATTGGCTTCATTTGCCTCATTCACTTAATTTGCCTCATTCGCTTCATTCGCTTCATTCGCTTCATTCGCTTCATTCGCTTCATTCGTTTCATTCGCCTCATTCGTTTCATTCGCTTCATTCGCTTCATTCGTTTCTGTTAAGAGCTAAATGTTGTGGAGGACCCAAACGCACGCAAGACAGCAGTTTCAAAATCAAAACAGGATTTATTTTCCTGATGCTCAAAAACAAAACAAACAAACAAACAAACAAACAAACAAACAAACAAACAGATTGTAGAACGGAAAGTCTCACTCCAGAGTCGGGAGGGCAACTCGACCGAGCCTGTGCGCTGCTAATAGGAAACACAAGGATTACTGATAGGAAACACAACGGCCGTTTCTCAATTCAAAGTACACAACTGCAGACTTGTGTTCTTTGGGAGTCTGGTCTCGGGAGCCCAGACTCCGGAGGACGGAAGGACGGGAGGACGGGAGGACGGTCTTTCTGCGATTGGAACGGCTGCTTATTTGATGATGTCACCACATCAGCTGTTCTTGCTCCTGAGATTCTAATTATTCAGTGGAAATTATTTTTTACAGTCGAATAAACAAAACAACCTAAAATGACATTCCATGACTCAACAACAGTAGTATATATAAAAAGTAATCTGTCAGTTGTTTATTTTCTCCTCCGCTATTGTTTCCGGTTGCTGGTGAAATGCATTGTGGGATATATGCTGGCCAGAGTACGCACAAGTCTCCTGTGATGCATCCTCCGGAAAGTGGGAGGATCAAGTCACATCCGGGCATTTTGACCGTGCTTTGCGAGAAGCGAACTTTGAATTGGAACATGAACCCGGGCTGAGACTGATGACGAGACACGAGTCCACGAGGACACAAGTAGAGGAAAGGACGCACAAGTACGCATATTGAGAAACGGCCAAGGATTGCTGAGACTCATACTACCCGAACGACCTGACAGCGCACCAGAGGAAACCCAGTCCCTATAACCACCGCTGGTGATTGAACCAAACGCGTCTCAGCTGGTGACACGGAAGCGGGCGTGGCAGTGGGCAGAACCCGGGGGGCGGACCCTGTAAACAGACAACACAACACAGACGGAAGGGAGACAATACCGGGGAACACACACTAGGAACAGACAGGGAATCTAACAGTTTCATTCACTTCATTCGCTTCATTCGCTTCATTCGACTCATTTGCTTCATTCGCGCCTTAGAGGGGCGGGGCTTATCTCTGTGGCTTTACTCCATGGAAACAGTTATCATTTCCTTCCTCCAACATGGAAGAAATAACTATTATTTCTGCATTAATTTTTGAGGACATCCCACAAAATATTGGAACATCTAACAACCTTGTGTTTGGGTTCATAACATAAATGTGTGTATATATATATATATATATATATATATATATATATATATATGCTCACATAGCTCTGTGAATTTCCCCAACTACGCCTGGATAACTGTTGCTTCCAGCGCCATCAGAGCAGCAGCCAGTTAGATTCACTCAGAGCAGAGCGTCTCAACTCTGATTGGCTTTCGCAATTTTGCGCCGGGCATTGAGGCGTATGAGGTGAATCTTTCGCATTGCACAATTCGCGTCATTTGTATAATTAGCGCCGCCCGGCGAAAATTCGCGTCAATCTCCCGTTCACGTGCCACGGGATCTGCTCAGGTGAAGAATTCTCAACGCTTGTGCTGTGAACGCAGCATAAGAGGGGGATTTGTTATGTTGTGTTTTAAGTGGAAGAAACAACAAAGGACTAGGATATGCCCTCGTATAAGTGCAGCATTTATTTAACAATAGAATAAATCGATCCACCCATTCCCAGTATCACCGCACACAGATGCATCTATTTAATGGTTCCCTCCACGCTGAGGGTTGCTTGTCACCTCAAAGTGCACAATTACCTCTGGAAATGAAAAAGGCTTTTACATCAAATTGGAGACCTCCTGCTGTTAGAAGTTTCAGTAAGAACACTTTATGTAAATGCGTATCAATTATACCGCGGGGTAATTGACAGGTACTTATAGACGGCCTGAGAGAGGAACAGCAGGCAGTGCCTTTGTAAGCGGGGCACAACTCAACATAAATGAACATTATGTAACTCCATTAGCTAAAGTACTTTGTGTCTTATTAAAGTGCCGCTGCTGTAAACTGAAGTTAATAAAATATTAAAGAGAAATCTGCTAATTCTCACATAACGGTGGCAATGACGACATCTGTTATTATAGTCATTGTGACAAACTCAATCATGTAAGAGAGAGTTTTGCAGCGGTTGAAGCAGTCGTAAAGAATGAAGCTTTTCACAATCAAAATTAAAAGTGTGGAATATCAAATAAGCTCCACTTTATTTCTGTGTTATGTTTTAGGCTGATTTGTGTCTTGAACCAGCATGAGATCAGTTAAAAGGACAAATGAATTAAGTTATATTTAATTAAAATATATTATAGCAGAAGCCTTGTCGTCGTCTTGTTCTAATGTCTAAACAGCTGACGAATGGGATTTATAAATATCTGAGAAATATGAGGATATTTTCAGAGAAATACTTTCTATTGAAAAAATTACAGTTGGCTTTATTTTACATTATACTCCATCAACAAAAGTATAAAAAAACAATGGACAAGTGTGAACCTGATAAGGATGCAGGTGCAAGAAAAAAAAAAAAGCTAAACTAATGGAAAATATTATTTTAATTTCCACTGGGATGCCCCTTCCTGTTGAGCCCACTGAGAGCACAGCTGTCAGCTTTTTAAAATATATATATATATATATATATATATATATATATATATATATATATATATTAATTTATTAATTTATTAATTAATTTATATATACAAATGTATTTAAATATATACATGTACTTTTTAAATATATATATATCATATAAAAGGCTGTTTAGGGAGTCAACAAACGATATATATATATATATATATACATATACACACATATATGTATTTATATATACCTATATAGATATGATCAAAATATACATATACTGTACATTATAAAAGTCTATAAATATATTTATAAATATATCAATAAATATAAATATATTTATATATTAATTTATATTTTTATATATCTGTGTATGTATTCATATGCCAACGAGCAGTACTGTGCACACACTGATGGTGGCCCTGTGGGAACATAATGGAGCTCTTGGTATCGATTCCTAATCCACACACACATGCATGTCCATACAGTTCTATACAAACTCTATTATAAGCTCTTTCAGACACAGATGGGAAAAGAGTTATTGAACGCCAGCAGCCTGGACGCCGTGTTCATGTGACGACGACTACATCTACACAGTGTTGATTGAATGAACTGTTCCTCTACTTTATTATTTTGATCCAATGGCAGTTTGTTATGTTAAGCTGCCGCTGTATTATATTATTATAAATGTTGAAGGGAGGTTCGGTGGTTCGGCTCAAATATCGACTTTAGCTCAGTGCCCACAGGCATCGTCACTTTTACTATTAGACGCGTATTCTTTATTTTATACAGCCCAATATCATAAATTACGAGCTTGTCTCAGAGGGCTTTACAATCTGTCCAAGTACGACATCCTTGACCTTTGACCTCACATCGGATCAGGAAAAACTACAAAGAAATAGAACAAAAGCCTTTGAGGGGGAAGAAACCTTGGAGCGAGCGACAGAGGAGGCGACAGGTGTCATGTGACCAGAGGAATCAGCGGTACAGAGTGACAATGAAACGGATGTCCAGGACGCGCACACCTGTCAGTGGCACTAATCATTAAAACAACACATTGTGTGTGGCCTGAAAATAACTTCCTCTTTATTTTGAAAAGATAATATGCATGTGGAGTAATGACACCTTATAGCTGTAGAGCGGTACCTAATTGGTCAGTTTGAAGCTCACACACACTCATGTGAAACGGCTTTTTATATAGTTCAATTTTGACTCTGTTACATATTCCTGTTTGGATTAACAACAGCTCTGAGTCTGTGTTCCTGCTCTATAAAGAGAATAACAACAGCTCTGAGTCTGTGTTCCTGCTCTATAAAGAGATCATCTTCAGAGAGCGGCGTGTTCTTCACAGACGTGTCGACGTTTCCAACGTTATGGCGCTGATGAAAACGTCATGGCAAATATGCTTCACTGTGATTTTGAGTTGTATTTTTAAACCCTCCTGTTATCTTCACATTTACTAACATCTTTTACCCTCGGGGTAAAGTTGACCCCAGCAATGAAAACCTACAGAAAATTATTAGAATGAATATTGTTTCCCAAGTTTAAGTGTGAGGTACTTTATGTTTGTTTGTTGACGCCCTAAACAGCCTTTTAAATAAATAAAAAAGTTGATATTTCTTATATGTTTTACACAGTGAAAAACAGCCTGGGCTCAAATTGATTCAGGACAAAAAAAAGTTGTGTTCAAGACAGTGAAAACACATCATCATGTGAATTTTATGTTTTCCCATTGTCCCCAATAAGTAAGGAAAATTCATGAAATATGAAGCAAAGAAAATAATTTTAAACGTCAATCATTTATTTAGAGACGTTAAACATTGAATGGGGTCAAATTGACCCCAAAGGTCACAGGAGGTTTAAAACAGCCGTCTGCCAACATCTGTCTCCGTGATGAAAGTCGTCTCTTCTCTTGAGGGATTCTCTCTGGTTAGAACCGAGGCGCCTCGACACCGGACTACCTCAGTGTTCATGAAGGGTGCCCAACGCGCCGCTCTCGGTTCGTTTCCTCCAATCGGGTGAATGTACGAACATCTCGTGTCTCGGAGGTTTAACGGAGAGGAATTGTTCGATCAAAGCCATCAAATTGCACCAGGTAATTATGAATAGATAATTGCTTGTGTGAAGAGCGATCCAGGGAAAAACTAATAAATGCTCTTTTTTTTTATTACATTGAAATGCCTTGTTCTAACAAGCCTAACACAGAAGGATAAAAGCCTCTCGAATAAAGATGTTTAACAGTCAAAAAAAAAGAAAAGTACCGAGTTCCACTCGTGTTCAATTAATGATAATTAATAATCATAATGCTGTTCACCACGCTCGCCATCTAAGTTTGCTATTTGACCTTTTAACCTCTGCCATGTACTGTTGAGGAAATCCACATAATAACTCATGAATGGGTCGTGTGTCATATATTTATGATGCACAGATTTAAAGACGTTTTTAAAGAGTTAAAGTGATTCCTGGCAAAAGTCCAGATGTTCGAAATCATGATGATTTCATCGCTATAAAATGAATGAATGAATTAAGGAGGATTGTGAAGACACTTCATTGGAAGGATCTATACTTAACAGCCTAGCTTTGAACATCTGTAATGATGACAAGCCGCCTGGTGCTTTTTTCCTTTTTTTATTTGTATTTATTATCAATAAATATGTCAGAAAATGCTCTTTGTGTAATTTATTTTAGCTTTTTTTTCAACGATAAATTTAACTTTCAAAATCTCAAGTATTTGACAATACTTTTTGCAGAAAATCTCCTTTGTGTAATTTATTTTGCTCTTTTTTGTAATATGTTATAAACGCTTAAATTCTCTGCACTGCATCAGGCTCCAGTATTGGTTCATAGCTGGTCTGGTGCATCGTCACTCTTTTTACTGGCCTTGGGTTATTATTGTTATTATTGTCTTTTTTAAGAGATTACAATCACCGATTAATTAACAAAGTAACATACCGAATGACTGTATCTGTTAAATGATCCGTTTCCTCTGTACAAGGCTGTTGGGTGTATGCAAATAGGTTGTTCAATAGCTTTAGGAAAATATGTTTTCGGGTGGATTTTACTATTAATATCATGTATATCATTCCTTGATATGCAGGATGATCGCCATTCAGTTTGTCACATATATACTTGCCTTAAAGTTTAAAGTACTGTTATCATATTTATATATTATTGCACTGTGATTATGTTTTTTATTCTATTTGTATTATTTTATTGTTTTATTCTACGCCTATTGTTGTGCGCTTTTCACCGAGCAAAATTAAACAGAACTGCTGGTAAACACGTGTGATTGTGATTGTGTCATCGTGGGGCCCAAACGATATTGATATTGATATCTCTGGGCAGTGAGATCCATAAACACACCTGCGGAGGCCGCTCGCCGGCGCCAACGAGACGGAGGTCCTCAGACGGACGCGTGCCCGTCGAGGAGCGTCGCCGATCAGCCGACGGACGTCATCTGCTGCTTTCACGTCTCCCGTGCGGCTAGACCGGCCGACTCACAGCTGTCGTGTCCAATTATCGTCACGACGACGCCTCCTCCACGTCCCAAACGTCCTCCCGTGGCTTATTCTTGCTTTTTTTAAACTTAATTAAGAGCCATGTGGCTTTATGTGTTTGTTGAGTAGGTATTGGCTCTCAGGAGAAACCGTTTATTTTAGGAAAGTATTTTTCTGCGTGTCTAACTGTAATAATAATAATAATAATTAGTTATGAATAGTCATACGGTTCATTATTCCACATTATTGCCTCTGAGCTGTTTGTTGCATATATATCGAAACCTCATTAAATGATGGAGTTTCAGCTCAGCCGGCATGTTTCACCCCCCGTTAACCCCACTCACTACCCATTAAGTCCTTTCTGATGGGTCAACTCTCGAGCAATCAAAAAAAAAAAGTCGGCAATGGGCGAAAGTGAGCAGCGGCGAGGAGGAGGTCGGGATGAGTCAACCCCCGAGGAGACGCGCCGCCGCCTCCATCATTCCGGCCTCCCACACTGAAAACGGTGGTGGAGCGAGGATGGAAATCCAACGGGACGATCGAAGGAGAACAAAAGAAAGTAGACGAGTGCGCGGAGGTGGTGTAACTTTAACGCAGTAAGAGATATTTATTTTTACAAACGGCCAAAGGAGGAAGCGTGACGGCTCATTCGGAAACGGATAGAGCGAAGAAAGGTCAAATATAAATGACATCGTTATTGAGCGGCTGCTTTTGGCCACCGCGGTAGAATACTAAAAAACTAAAATTGCACGGTGGCTATAATCCCTCTGCTGCCGAAGCTCCGGCTCTCCACAGATTGATCGCCGGTTGTAAAGCAGAACAATATGCAGCAGGGGAAGAAGCATCGGGCGGAGATAAGAAACTCGACGTCTCAATATATGCGCGTGTATTCAATACATCACAAGCAGCACTTTAACCAACTATTTAGGCGTTATGTTCTGATATATTTGGAGTATGGTGATAGTCACGCACGTCTGCCGGATATCACCTGAGAAGCGAAAAGTATCGACAAACACTTGAGATTTTGAAAGTTACATTTATCGTGAAAGAAAAAGCAAAATTAAGCAAAAATAAATTTTACAAAGGACATTTTCTGACATATTTATTGATAATTAATACAAGTAATAAAATAAAAGAAAGGCGAAACGCACCAGGCAGCTTATCGTCATTTGGGTCCTATCTCTAACAACGTGCCACGGAAAATTTAAATCTTTTGCTCTAAAAAGGGTAAAACACACACAAACTAAACAGAGCAAACTGTCTCTGGGGAATGAGACACACTTTAAATACACGGGGAAGGTGATTGGACGACGGGGAACGAGACACAGGTGGACACAATGAGGGCGGAGCTAGCAATCACACAGGTGGGAACAATCAGGAACATGGCAGACAATCACAGGGAAAGGAAGTGTAGGGAAACAGATTGCACCAGAGACGTGGATTTCAAATATTTCTGCCCCTCCGTTTCAAAAATAACGTTGTACACACAAGGTCGTTTTCAAAAAAGTTTCTGTTTATATGAACCGCCATAAATACGCCGTCCGCATACGTCCCATAGGACGCTCACATGACGTGAAGCATCTTTAGTTGCATGCTGTGACGTTTGACAACCTAAAACTCTGTTTGACCTCGTTCACACGCAAACACAAAAACAGAGTTTTCAGAAATCTCCATTTTGGCCGGAGTTTTTAGAAATGATAATTTTCCGTGATAAAACCTCAGTTTTTGTGTAAATGAAAGGCCAAAACGCATGAAAATATATGCGTTTCCCCATCATTTAAACGGGGTCTGAGAAACACAAGACAATCAGCAGAGCACAAGTGAGGGGACCTCAGTAGAAGGGGACTAACGAGGGAATGGGCAACAGGTGAGACGGGCATGAGGACCAGGTGAAGGTAATGAGGGACTAACGAGGTGACCAGAGGCAGGTGAAGGGAGTTTACTGACGAGATGGGAAGCAGATCTGGAATGACGTGTTAGGCTACATTTACACATAGCCGGGTATTTACAGAAACAAATATTTCTGCCCCTCCATTTTCAAAAATAACGTTGTACACACAAGGTCGTTTTCAAAAAAGTTTCTGTTTATATGAACCCGCATAAATACGCCATCCGCATACGTCCCATAGGACGCTCACATGACGTGAAGCATCTTTAGTTGCATACTGTGACGTTTGACAACCTAAAACTCAGTTTGACCTTGTTTACACGCAAACACAAAAACAGAGTTTTCAGAAATGATCGTTTTCCGTGATAAAACCTCAGTTTTGTGTAAATGAAAGGCCAAAACGCATGAAAATATATGTGTTTTCCCATCGTGTAAATGGGGTCTAAGACAAAATAACTCTGGATCATGACACAACTAAACTTCTTAATCAGACAAACTTCTGTAGGTGAACAAACAATCAAAAGTTGACACTTATGAAAAGAATAATTATCAACAAAATAAATCAGCCTGATTAAAAGGAGAAACGTCTCTGTGCTCACAGCTCATCTTCGGTTCACGCCGGCTGACTACAGAACCTAATGTCACCTATTTTTTCTTCATTATATTGTTTGGCGGAGAAAAAAATTAAAAGGTCAACACACAATTACAAGAGAAATGTCAAGCGTTTTGTTTACTGGCAAATCTCCCTGAGCACAACACATGAATTGTGTTAAATCCTCTCGATACTTTTTGTGGACCCGATTTCGCAGCGGGGCCTCGAGAAGCCGACAGGCGGTTCCTTCATACGGAGTACTTCCTCTTATCTCCCGCTCATCCTTGATCGTACCTTCGCCGTCTCCGCCGCGTCTGTAATCATTCACTCTCTTAGAAGACATTTGTCCTTTTGATCAGTACATGAAGGTTAAAAAAGAAGGTATTTTTTCCAGAATATTTACAGCATGGATGGTTTTCTTCAATCAAGGGAACCGCGAGGACAATTAGTGTCGCAATTAGTAAGTCCGTCTTTCAATCAGGGGATCTGCGGTTCAATTCCCCGCCCTAGTCGATGTGTCCTTGAGCAGGACGCATAACCCTGAATTGCTGCTTGTAGCTGTCAGTGTGTTTACATGATGGTATAATTCGAATCTCGCTTTAGTGGGACTATGCTATCTTTTGGGGGATCTGCTATTATCCCAATATACATGGCAATGAGTAATCGAATCATTGGCTGAAAACATATCACCTCCGATATGATAGGGGGCGCTGTTTTCATTACAACTCGTGGTGATACGGCCATTTCCACTTGCAAAGACGCAAAGTCCGGTTCCTAATCCAATTCACTGCTACATGCCGCGATAGTCGAATTATCAACCGGATCGGATCAAGTTATCCAGGGGTGTTAATCGGATCGTAGTCGGACCGCACATAGTCGAACAAAGGTATTTACATGAAACGGATGATTCCATTTTAGTCCAACTAAGCCAGTTATTCGAATGCATGTAAACACGGTGTGTGTCTACGGCGGATGAATGTCACATGAAGTGGATAAAAGCATCTGCTAAATGTCATTTAACGTCATCATGAAGTTCAGTCACGCTCGGAGATTGATGGGTTTACAATGAAAAACACACGAAAGAGAGAAAACAGAACAACAAAGAGAGCACAGAGACACAATGTGCTTTCTTGAGCGTCTCCGCCCGTTTCGTGGTCCGACTCCGCCTCCTCCCCGGCGTGGGGGAGGCATTCAAATGCCAGCGAACTGCGAAGTGCTCTGCGTCTGAAAGGCGTCTTACCTGCAGACGCCGAGGGGACAAACAGCGGTTTGTGACACGGTCCGACCCCCCCACCCCAACACACAAACACACACACACACACACACACACACACACACACACACCTTTTCATCTCCTCTCCAAGAGAGCCTCCACTTTGGCGTCGTCTCCAGGGGGAAACGACGGTCAGGGTTCACGCCGTCACGCGTTGGATTGCTTTTAACGTTGGATGGATGGATGGGTGGATAACACCCTCCTGACCGCATCCCTCGGCGAGTTAAAACATTCCCGTCGAAGAGCTTTTCAAAGGAAACGGATCAATTTAAGGGAGAAGGAACAAAATACGCCGGGCGTTACAGTCAAATGGGCCTTTCTTGAGATTTATGCCAACGTTATCTCTCGCCGGGTATTGATGGGACCGGCCTTTGTCTATTTAAGTGGCAGCACTGACACTTCACTTTCAGCGTTCACGTCCCAGCGGTTCAAAAAGGGAAGTGTCAGACTTTGTGCATGCGTAGGCTTCCTTTTTTTTTTTGCTTCGAGGAACATCAGGAGCCCAGGATATAAATCGGAATGCGGTAAAAAAAAAAAAAGTGTGGGCGTGAGGAGACCGAAAAGAGACGGAGAGAACAGGAGGTTTAAAGCAAGAACAAAGAAGAAAGAAGGAGGGAAAGGGGGGGGGGAGAAAGAGCCAGAAGGAACATTGAATTGTCACCGAAGCATATAATAAGTGAAATGGATGTGGGCCGGCTGTAAATTGCAGGTAATTTGTGTCATGAGGTGGAGGATTTAAATCACCGGAATCAATGTCAAAGAGATATCGCAGCTATAGTCCACATGACGGAGCAGAGCGGGCGGCGTTAATGTAAGGGGTGGAGACAAGGGAGGGGAAAAGAGTGAGAGAGGAGGAGGAGGAGGAGGAGGAGGAGGGGAATGAGCCGCATTGGTTTTCTCACTCTCCCTGTGTGGACATGCAGGCATCGTTAAAGAGTTGAACAATGTGAGAGGAGGAGGGCGTAATGACTCGCTAATGACCTTGACCTCTAACTTCAGCACAGGGGGCTCAAAGAACGGCGACGTGATTAACCGGAGTACTCAGGAGGAGGAAAGAACCAAATTAAGCACCGCTGTGTTCAGCCATGACTGCTCTTCTTCTTCTTCTTCTTCTTCTTCTTCTTTTTTTTACCTTTTTTATTTATTTAGTCAGTCGTGAAGTGAAAAAGAAAGGACGCGCGCTCTCTTCCGTGCATAACGCATTTCACTCACTTTGAAGACGTCAAATCTCCAAACTATTTTTTCCCGCTCACCGGCTCGAGACGCGGTCCGACCCCCCTCCTCCGTCTCCTCCTCCGTCTCCTCCTCCGTCTCCTCTCCTGCAGAGCCTCCCGTCTGGATGAGTCTGACGCTCTTTGGTTTAGAAACCGTGTTCAGGACTCACGCCGCCACACGTTGGACAACATGTGTGTTTAGAGTCGCTTCCTTTGCACGTTTCAGTTTTTTGTCTCGGTACACGGGATTTTCCGGTTCAGTTTACATCAAATTGAGCTCATTCCAAGAAAAAGGTGGAAATAAGCACAATAATGATTAGATTGCATCCACAATAATACAAAATAATGAAATACAAATAATGCAAATAATGTAAATTATGATCTTCTCTGTCTGTTGACATGCAGCCACCATTAAAGAGTTGAGCGACGTGAGAGGAGGTCGTAATGACTCACTAATGACCTTTAATGACTCACTAATGACCTTTGATGACTCACTAATGACCTTTGATGACTCGCTAATGACCTTGACCTCTAACTTTAGCACAGGGGCCTCAAAGAACGGCGACGTGATTAAGCGGGAATACTGCCGAGGAGGAAAGAACCAAATTAAACCCTGCCGTGTTCAGCCTTCTTCTTCTTCTTCTTCTTCTTCTTCTTCTTTAAATTATCAATTATCAGCCACCTAAAAAAGAAAGGACATCCCTCTGTTTACGTAACGATCTCAAACCAGTCGCTTTCCCTTCATTCTTTCTCAGATGGGTATTTCCCCCAAAACAGATGGATTCAAAACACGAGTGTGTCCCAATCGTCAGGGTAGAAGAAATCCTGAGGGAGAGAAAAAACAGACATTTCCCAACAGCTTGCGTTGCCATCGACGCTCTGCTGGCGTGTGTGCAGCGTGACAACTGTTGCCATGCATTGCATGTTTCCCACTGCATTATTATATTATTACATACATAACATGGAGATAATGATAAACTCTGGTGGAACAGGTGGCCATACTAAAGCTGAGTGTGTGTGTGTGTGTGTGTGTGTGTGTGTGTGTGTGTGTGTGTGTGTGTGTGTGTGTGTGTGTGTGTGTGTGTGTGTGGTACCCGATGAAGTGGTATTCTGGGAGATTGGAAATGTCAGATTCAAAACACAGCATATTAGCACACATTCATAAATCAGTAGCGCTGATCGCACTGCAGAGGCTGTTTCGGAGGATAACCACGAACACGTGTATATATATATATATATATATATATATATATATATATATATCTCATTTGCGTGTTAAATATTTGAATGCGTCTTTTGAACAATTTTTATTATAAAAGTACATCTGTAATCCTCAGTTCTATTTGCCAACTTTTTTTAGCTGCATAACCTGTCCCTTGGTGAAGTTGAAATGAATGAATGAAATATACTTTATTAATCCCCAAGGGGAAATTTGGTGACAACAGAAGCAGCCCGATAAAACTAAACACAATAAAATATAAATATAAGAAAGAAAGAAAGAAAGAAAGTGACAGTGCATAAAGTAAAGTGTGCAAAGTGAAATATAAAATATAAAATAAAATATATATGTATATATACACAGCATATACACAACATATATGTAAATGTAAATATAAATAAAGCACTGTAAAATTAAATAATATATATATATATATATATATATATATATATATATATATATATATATATATATATATATATATACACGCCGCCTCATGCTATTATCTTCCTCCCCCGTCACAGAGGAAGAATGTGAGGCAAACAGAAAGCCAGGAAAATGAATTAGAGAGAGAGAGAGAGAGAGACATCTATTTGCTGGTGGCAGAATATACTCTCAGACCAAATAGATAAGGGAAATCCCATTTGTAGGAAACGGCCACTCAGCACTTTTCAGCACAACCGGTGAAACAGAGGCGGTCAGCCGGCGGGTCAATGGAGAGAGAGAATGGCGCTTTGATGGCGGCGGACACAGAATATGCGTAAGAGGATATCGTCACCGTGGGAACGTGGTAATAGGGTGGAGAATGGACCTCCGCCCGGTGGCACCGTCAGATTTAATGCTGTGTTATGCGAAGCTGATAAGACATGTTTAAAAGTACAGAGGGGCGTGTCTTCGTTTGATCAGCGGCGTGACGTATTTGGGATTGGCGGCGGTGGAATCTTTGTTTTCTTTTCCTCACGGACCCCCCCCCCACACACACACACACACACACACACTCACACACACACACAGGCCAACAGGCCGCTGATGTCAGACGCCATGTTTCTAGACGCCATGTTTCTGGACGCCATGTTTCTGGACGCCATGTTTCTAGACGTCATGTTTCTAGACGCCATGTTTCTGGACGCCATGTTTCTAGACACCATGTTTCTAGACGCCATGTTTCTAGAAGCCATGTTTCTGGACGCCATGTTTCTAGACACCATGTTTCTAGACGTCATGCTTCTAGACGCCATGTTTCTAGACTCCATATTTCTAGACTCCATATTTCTAGATGCCATGTTTCTGGACGCCATGTTTCTGGACGCCATGTTTCTGGACGCCATGTTTCTGGACGCCATGTTTCTATTGATGCCTTTAATACCCAATGGACGAGAAATGTCTGATTCTTGAGTTTTAAGAATTATCGATACGATCGCTCCTCCTTTGGACATTACGTGTGATTTATCTGACGCTTTTATCCAAAGCTTACAATCATACACCGTAGACACGGCTTCAGGGTTAAGTGTCTTGCTCAAGGACTAAGGCAGGGATTGAACCACCAACCCCCTGATTGAAAGACAGACCTGCTAACCACTAACACCCACGTCAGTCGCCCCTCCCTTCACTACAAACACCTCAATGAGGTGGCAGCGGGCCGGAGGGAGATCAAAGTGACCTTTTAGCTAAGTTTTTCATTCAATCATTAACAGTAACGTCAGTGCGCAGTGAAGGATATCGGCGTGGACGGAGAGCCTCCGATGTGGCGCTCGATTTTATCGCCCCTCGTCTGTTAGCATATTACGTCATCGTTTTAGATTTATCGCCCCGTCTGCAAACATTCAATCTCGTTTAATGACTCCGCCCGTCATATTTATGCAAAACATGAACATGGAACTTCGTGCATACATTTCACGTCATTATTGCGTCTTTTGAAGAAACAAAGTTAGTAATTGCTAGAAGACGCTTCGTTTCCTTTACTTCCTCTAGTCGCGAGGACACTTTGAAGACCAATTTGTCCGTTTATCTCCCCTCCGTCTGCGTCTCTTTTAATTACAGTCCCCGCTTTAAGTCGGAATCAAATAGAAACAATTAAAAGGAGACTTGTTTTCCAACCACTGCATCCAGCTAACGAGTACACTGGGAATACAAACTAGCCGGAAACTTTCCGCAAAGGTTAAAAAGGAGGAAATTTGTTCTATTTATCAGACTTATATTTATAAAATCATGATGCTCTTAGAGCATTTTCAATCTTAGATTGAGGATGGATGTTTAAGCCGGGGCTTGTATATTTAAGCTGACATGTGATGCATTCAGGGCCAGAGGCTGAGACTTTGATGCCGCTTTAATCAACATCAGGGACCCGGCTCGCCTCCGACTGCACGGAGTTCATCCAGGGAGACGGGTGATGAGCGTGGGGGAGCGGCGCCTGTCAGACGTAAATGAGGGAGAACCCCCCCCCCCGCACGACGCCTCGAACTCACGTCAAACGCAGAACAGCCGCTTGAGGTGGTTGTAAAAGATAACGCGGTACAAGCGAGGTTTCGGGCCCGCGGAGACATCTTGAGTTTTGATAAATTTATATTGAGACTCGCCAGCTTGAACTTTGCGGCGTGTGTTTTTTTTCTTCTCTCCTTCGTGGCAAATCAATTACATCAAGCGCCACAGGCTGCAATCTCAATTGAGCCCTTTTTTTTTTTTTGCAATCAGCAATATGTCAACTGGACATAAAGCCTACAGTTATTATTATATTCTTTAGATCAGGCCGGTATTGATAGGTTACCGCAAGCCAGGGTTGAGGATTAAATGGCGAGCGGTAACGAGAACATTTTACGTGTGTGTGTGTGTGTGTGTGTGTGTGTTTATTGTGATGAGATAAAGCCAACAAAAGGTGTGTTTGAAAACAGCTGCGGTGAATACAGATTAAAAAGGAGATACACTCTTGATGTTGATGATTTTTGAACTTTCGGATAGATCGTGTGGCTCACATTTTAATTTCCCCGCCCAAGGATACATTTTAATATCTCGTTTTTCAGTCTGGTATCATCCAATCATCATCTAATACTTTTACCACTAAATACCTGTGAAGCTGAGCAGCCCATTACCATCAACACGTCAGCATTGAGCTCAAATATTGGCTCTTGACATCTTTAAAGTCTTGCATGGCTTATTTATTAATAGCGTTTCTTGTACGCCGGCAGTGTAATTTTGTCAAACATAGAATAAAAAAAAATCTCTGCTTTAAACGCTTCGCTTCATCCCATCAGCTTTCCAACCACGCAGACGCTCATCTTCTCAGGCCGTCGTCGTTATGGATGAAGCCCGGACTCGAACGTGGGAGGAGGAGGAGGAGGAGGAGGAGGAGTAGATTGAAGATTGGCACCTTCGCCGAAGGGATGCATCAAAGAAACAGACGTCTGCTCATCAGCAGACGGTTAAATGAAACATCCGGACGCTTTGCCTTCTCCAGGAATAAACCCTCCCTTATGTTCCCGATTGGAACATATGTTCGAGATTAGAGATCGTCGGAGGTACTGGAGACCAATCAAAACCAAAGTGAACTAGAAAGGTGATCTTCGCCAGGTGTGTCTGTCTCGCCGTCTGATTGGATGAACACAGCGTGTGTTTGGCGAATACCAACGGTTCTGAAAAACAGCTGCAATCTGTAATCGTGGTGGTTTATAGTCATCCGATAATAATAATAACTAGAATGGGCACTCGGTAGAGCGCAGACCTTCGCATATCACGTATCACAGTTAAAGGAACCAGATTTCCAGTGTTTTGGTAAAGTTAGTGTCTGCAGAAAAAGATGTGTTCTATTTTTGAAATGAAGTTTTAGTATATAGTTAACAAAATGTGCTCTTGACAAGAAAATAATCCATTTGGCCAATTGTGCTTTGTAGGTGTGAGTTTGTGTTAAGAGTTTAGAAAAAGTATCTCAAGTATGGGTAAGCGCTTGTGAGCGATTGAAAAAAACTGATTAACGGTGCGGTAGTTTATCATATTTGAACGTTTAAGAGCTTCTTTATATGCTAAATG
This sequence comes from Liparis tanakae, assembly GCA_036178185.1. Lineage (NCBI taxonomy): Eukaryota > Metazoa > Chordata > Actinopteri > Perciformes > Liparidae > Liparis > Liparis tanakae. The sequence goes on along the minus strand of CM070101.1, from coordinate 16,481,191 downwards.
TATGTTTATTACTTCTAACTGATTGAACAAATAGTAAAATGTCAAATTAAACGTCAAAAAGAGGTCTGGCGTGTGAACTATTGTCCAAAGCTGAACATTATTCATGAGCACATGCAGATGGGCTGGATAATAAAGGGTTATGTGTGAAGATGCCCTTTTCTCCCGGGTGCCAGTGGGTGACATTACATGGCATCATCCCTTTTTTTTGTCTGTGTGTGTGTGTGTGTGTGTGTGTGTGCAAATAACATGTCTACCGCAAAAAGAAGAAAAAATGAACGTCTGTTTGCCAGTTGCCACGGTGACGCATGCACGCGCCAGCCAGCCGGAGTGAATGGCGCCGGCAGCGTTGAAAAGAAGGGAGAGGAAATATGAATACGAGTGAATGCTGGAGTCATAATATGCCGATGAATGAGAAGTAAAGAGGAGCGAGAGGCAGATGTTATTCGAGGGATCGGTCGGGTTCGGCCTCTTTCACGCGAGGCACCTGCGACATTGTGCGAGGGTTCAATTACGCAGGTACCGTCGTGATTTTTTTTTTTTGGGGCTGCGCACCCAAAAACACGGCTCCCCCCTTTATGAAAGACGTGTTAACAGAAGTCCTCGGATGTGAGATTAGAGCGGGGTTGTGGCAACACCCGCATCCTATGAGAGGTGCTCCAGAGTCATGCCTCGTGTATAAATACACTCAGCATGGGTTGATGTCAATGATGAACTCGTGTTTATTTATGTGCCAACAGTTGTTGTTCTTATGATGCTTACTTCCTGCTCACGAGGTGGCGGAAAGACGGTTGGTCGGGGCAAATAAATTTTGGCGAATAAAAAGTGGACGGTGATAATAATTGCACCCATCCAACAGCCTGACCTCCATGCCGCCAACTGTACATTCCACACTGGCCTTGAAGGTGAATTCAATTTAATTTGGTTCATTTTCTCTCGCCCAATATCAAAAATGTGCCTCAAATTTATTTGAATCATCAAATCTGAACCTAATTCCATAGAAAAAAAAGGTACAATTGAAAAGAAAATAAGTATCTGATTGTCTAATTGATGTTTTTTACAATATATTGTGCGGTTGGAGGCGTGTTATTAGTGTGAATTACACTCTAAAGAATTGCTGCAGCGCCCCAAAACAAAGTCTCATTATACATCAATTATAACAGAACATAGTCGTTGCTGCCTCTCTCCTCCTCTTCCTCCAGATGTGTGTTGCGTTACTTGTGTAAGTTTACATCGGGTCCTGCTTGTTGACTGTTGTCATAACAACCGCCTCGTGCTGTTGGTCTTACGCTGCGTAGTAATATTGTTAAAGCCGTGTATACATGTTCTGCTTTATGTTATTCTGCGTACCGCTGCACCGCTACAGTCGACACACAAACAGACAAAGACAAACAGACAAAGACATACGATGAACACCGTCTTCTTTCTTTTTACTTCTTCTTCTCCTGATTCTGCCAGAGATGGATTCATCCTGGTCGACCTGCGTCACCTTTTTACTTCTGCCGTTACTTCCGGCCTGAGCGTGACATTAAACCGAGTCTCCCCACGTACCAAATCAGGACCAATGCGGCGGCTTATCATCAAAAAAGGTTTTTATTTGTGAACTCAGGTGTCATCCATTCTTCAGGGTGAGGCCTGGCCCAAAATAACAAATTAAACAATTTGTGCAAGTCACCGAACGTCTCTAGACCACGAAGGAACAAAGGAAGTAGAGGTGTCTCACCCACCTCCCTAGCAGAGAACAGGGTTAAACTAGAACGGGCACTCGGTAGAGCGCATACCTTCACCGCAGACACTTTATGGTACTTGGCATGTGAACATGTTGGCATTAGTTGCATGCCAATTGGATACAAATTGACCGCGCTATGGTAAAAAGAAGATGTTGACCTTTACATGACCTTGACCTTGAACCTGATCAATCCCAAAATCTAAGCAAATAGTCCCCGGATTATAACCAAGGATCCCACGAAATTTCATGCGATTTGATTTAATACTTTTGACTTATGCGAATAACACAAAAACACACATATACAAATGTCTGGGTCATCACAAATCACACGGCATCGTCGCAGACTTTTTCATCTCCGTGCAAAACAACAACTACTTCCCATCTTCTCGTACTTGCGGTGCCTTTGATGCCCCCCCCCCCCCCCCCCCCCCGGTTCATCTGGCCTCTACCCCCCCCATCCAGTCAAAATATGACTTTCCCCCCCTCGGTCCACGACGAGCTCCGCAGCAAGCTGTGCTCCTGTGATGAAGACGAGCTCTGATCACATTACACGCGGTAAGCACTGCGGCTCAGGAGCCTCGGAGGCTTCTGGGGGAGAGGAAGCCGGGGCTGCTTCCTGTATGGCCGGGGATCCGAATGGAAGTTATGGATTAAGGGGCCGGGGGACGCCGAGGCTCTGGGCGGGGGGCGGGGTCTTTTCTCTTCCTCCTCTCCGCCACTCTGATCTTGCATTTCCTCTTCCTCTTTTCCTTCGCATTGAAAATGGGGAAGGTCATTTTTGGATCACCGTGTATTTGTATGCGTGCGTGCGTGCTATTCGCTTAAGTCAAACAGTATTAAACCGAATCGCATGAAATCTGGTGGGACGATTGGTTATTATCTGGGGACCATTTGATTAGATTTTGGCATTGATCAGGTCAAAGGTCAAGGTTATGAAAAGGTCAAAATCTTCTTTTTACCATAGCACGGACAATTACCTGAAACAAGAAAAGCACATAACACAGCGCCCCCCTCAGGCAGGGAGGTGAATGACACTAATAATCCCCTTGACACTGGGTCATACATAACAAATCACACGGCGTCGTTGCAGACTTTTTCATCCGTGCAAAGCAACAACACAACAAACAACAACTACTTCCCATCTTCTCGTACTCGGTCATTCTATCCAATTCGCCATCCAACTAATGCAAAAAAATTCTAATTCAATACTCAATCTTGTGATATGCGAAGGTATGCTCTTTACCGAGTGCCCGTTCTAGTGTGTGTGTGTGTGTGTGTGTGTGTGTGTGTGTGTGTGTGTGTCGTTCTGCCTTAAGACACGGTGTCCTTTAGCAGGGGGACCGAGCACTCCCAGATCCTATTTAAATACAACATGTTCCGAAGACGTCTGGAGTCTCGCACAAAAGCTTCAGAGAGAACGACTTAACCGCAGAGCCCCGCCGCTGCCAATCGGCAGTTAAATCTCGTTTTTCCCCCCCCTCTTGTCTTTCTCTTTATGTCCACCGGCCCAGCGACGTCTGGGCCGGTGGATCTGGGTGAATCTTGGCATCCATCTTCGCGTGAGATAACCATAAGGATGGAAAGCAATTATCCTTTTTTCTCTTCTTCTTCCCCTCTCCAGTCGTCACAGTAATTATGCAGGGCTTGTGTTTTTGTTTAGTTTGTTCCTCTGAGTTTTCCTTATCTCTCTCTCTCTCTCTCTCTCTCTCTCTCTCCCTCTCTCTCTATTGGTTAGATAAGCACGCAGCACAGAAGTTACTTTGCGATTGTCTAAACGAGCTCACCTCGGCCAGGTGTGTGTTATTATTCCACCACCCCGAAGCCATCCCAGATAAACACTCGAGTCCAAATGAGTCGGCCGAGCAGAAGGTCCACGGCTTTGGACGCCTCCTGCGCGGAACCCTCGGGCCTCGGGCCTCGGCCATCAGGCGGTTGAAATGGAAACGACAGAGCGGGCGAGAGAAAAGAGGACCACGGCGTTCTGGCAGAGAGACGGACTCAACCAGCGGGCCGCTCTCGCCGCCCGATCGGTTCTGGAGGCGGCGGGGTCCTCGCACAGAGGTCATCTTTTGGAAAATGAAGATCATTCGAACGATCGAAGAAATTGAAAACATTTGAAATGATCTGAAAAAAACATTTCCATTTGGCTCAAGTTGTTGTTGTTGTTGTTGTTGTTGTTGTTTTTAACACTTTCAAACTTGCTCGCACATTTCAGCAAAACAATCTATTCCATGAACCTTGAGGAGCTTTGCTCCAATCGAAACTGTTATCCCTGAAGAGCAACCGATACTACGTAAAGACACCAAAGCTATACTTTATTTTGGGGGTTTTAAAAATAAATATATGTTCAACATTTTCTCTCTAACCTTTGGTCCCTTTTGCCGTCTTTGGAAGACATTTTGAACATTTCACACACTTCCCTTGCTCGTTGAATCCCAACCAACACACGCAAATATACTTCTTCTTCTTCTTCTTCTTCTTCTTCTTCTTCTTCTTCTTCTTCTTCTTCTTCTACTTGATCGCACTCACACGTCTAAAGACCCTGCAATGTTAGTGATCTCCCTCTATCTCTCTTTCTCTCTCTCTCTCTCTCTCTCTATCTATCCATCCATCTCTCTCTATCTCTCTCTCTCTCCCCCCGCAAATAGTAATCAACCATGCTGCTATTTTTTTCTGTATTGGCTGCTGAGCAAACATGCCCCAGCCAAACCCAAATCAAAATCTGAGATAGGTACAGGAAAAAGAAGAAAAAAAATATATATATATATATATATATATATATATATATAGTATATCTATATGTGTGTGTGTATGTGTGTGTGTGTGTGTGTGTGTTTGCAGTGAGGCCATGTGAGATGGTTTATGAGTGAAAAATATAATCATGAAGCAGCTGGGGGTGTAAATAGGTGATCTACAGCGTGAGATAGGAGCAGGCGGGGAGCGAGGCGAGGGAGGAAGAGCAGCAAACAATGGGAATAGAACATCTGCGGTTCAGGCGTATAGTATTTAACATTGTAAGTATCCAAGCGTTAGTGAATTAGCATTTTTAACCGTTGCTAATTAGCTGTAAAAGAGAATTACAGTGGAGGCGCACGGCATTTAGTCATAAAGCAAAGTACGAGGCACATTTTGACACGACGGTGGGGACGGGTGAAAAGTTAAGAGAGCGCCAGAGTTATTACAATCCATCGAATCCAATCGTTGTCGGGACATTTCTCCAAGGCGGGAAAAGTCAGAAGATCACCGAATTCTTTCTGACAAGCAATCTGGAAACCATGTATGTCCCCGAATAAATAAGTGTAGATTTTTTGATATTGCACTGGATATGGGAAAGCGTTGACCTTCTGGTGGCTCTAAAGCACAGTTGTCAAACATAAGGCCCGCGGGCCGAATCTGGCCCGCCACGTCATTTTATGTGGCCCCTGACGGCTTGAAAGACATATGATCACCTTTATTTTATAAAACATTTAAGAAAGATATATCATGTATACATTTATTTTGAAGGTTTCAAATTAAATGGATTTATATTATAATATTAGAGAAATAATAATAATATAATAATAATAACTTTATTCATATAGAACCTTTAAAAACAAAGTTTAGAAAATGCTCTACAGAGAAGCAAGGCAAAGCAAATAGAATGGTACGGTACAAATATAAAATTAAAATTAAATTAAAAATTAAAAATGTTTCTCATGTACAATATTTCTTCACTGAAAGAAACGATAATCAAAAACAATGAGAGTTATTTACAAATATGTTCTGGAGTAGTTTACACGTTTATTTTAGTACTGGCCCTTTAAGAGGCCGACGGTGAAAATGAGTTAGACACACATAATTTTAAAGCAACACATGTGTAAGACATTTAAGAAAAATATCCCATATGCTTTTATTTTGAAGGTTTCAAATTAAATGGAGTCATGTTATAATAGAACAAAATTCGCACAATATTTCTTCACTCAAAGAAATAACCAAATGCAAAGAGAGTTATTTAACAACCTATTTGGGAGTTTATACGTTTATATGTTTCAGTACTGGCCCTTTAAGAGGCGGCCATGATGCTGATGTGGCCCACGGTGAAAATGAGTTTGACACCCCTGCTCTAAAGTAATCAAAGTCAGTTGGATGTGTCCTCTGGGGACCATGAACTGCATGTATATAATTTCATAGAAACACATTTGTAAGACATTTAAGAAAAATATCCCATATACTTTAATTTGGAGGTTTCAAATTAAATGGATTCATGTAATAATATAAGAAAAATGTTCTCACAATATTTCTTTACTCAAAGAAACAATAACCAAATACGAAGAGAGTTATTCAACAATATATCCGGTAGTTTATACGTTTATATGTTTCAGTACTGGCCCTTTAAGAGGCGGCCATGACGCTGATGTGGCCCACGGTGAGAATGAGTCAGTCCCCCCTCTAAAGTAATCAAAGTCAGTTGGATTCGTCCTCTAGGGACCATGAACTGCACGTACATAATTTCATATAAACACATTTGATATTTGTTATAAGTTTTAGTGTCATAGTCATCCTGCAGTCGGACCGCCTGGTGGCTTAAACGCTCCAAGATATTAATTAGAGGACAAACACATCAAAGAGAGAAAAAGAAAAAAAACATGTTACCTTCTCTTTACGCACCGGAATTCATCTGAAATTGAAACGACTCATCCATGTTGTTCTTAATGGAGCAATTTACCCCGACATTAAATTGCAGAAACTCCCACCTGGGGGGGGGGGGGGGGGGGGGGGGGGGCGCCGTCCGACACGAATGCGAAACACTTTCTCAAAGTGTAAATTGACCAATCCCCGTCCGGATTGCCCCAGAGAGATGTTTCTTTTTTTCACCCCTTCATTTTTTTCTTCTTCGGTGTTCATGCATAAAAGTTCAATACACTCAGCAGTTTCCAGAACGGCTCGACTTCACCGCGGGGCGGAGGGAAATCGAAAAACACCGGCATAAAAGCAACGGGGTCGACCGGCGTGAAAAACCAAAAAGCTCCGTGACAGCTGCGGCTGCCAGAACACAAACACACACACACACACACACACACACACACATGGATACAGAACGAGTGTAAGTGTGTGTGTAAGAGAGAGAGAGAGAGAAGATGAATGCCTTATCCCGCCCAGTTCTTCGCTCCATAGAACTGCATTCAGAAAAGAAAAGGCCCCTGGGAGCCGTTGGTTCATCCCCTGTAATCAACACTTTACCAGGTGATGAGCCTCTAATGCTAAATGTAGCTTTGCGTGTACGTATGCACGCGGCGGTGCACGTTATTCTATTTTGCACATAAATGCAATTACCAAAAGAAACTCGGTGATTGCGTTTCCAATCGGAAACAATTTCACAAGTCAATAGTTCCGTAAAGACCACGGTGCGTTTACCGGCCGTGGTAAATTGCAGCGCCGCAGTTTTCTACGAATACACATTGCAATATCTTTGTTTATCAACCGCGTACCTTGATTATTTGTCTGGGTGAATTAACACAAATATGTAATCAACAGGTGATAAACAACATGTTGTAGGCTAACTTTAAACGTGTTGTAGTTTTTTAACGAGTTAAATCAATTTCAAAGCAGCGAGTGATTCTGAACCATTTTTTTGTGGTGAATTAACACAAATATGTAATCAACAGGTAATAAAAAACATGTTGTAGGACAATTTTAAACGTATATAAAAGAAATACGAGTTAAATCAATTTCAAAGCAGCGAGTGATTCTGAACCATTTTTTTGTGATAAAAAATAAGATTTATTTTCAGGTTGTTTTTTTATGTTTTACTTCAACCCCCAATGCATGAATTAAACTGGAGAAGCGATATGTTGTATGCGTCCACTTTGTTTTTGGTATTATTTCTACGGCGAGAAACAGAATCATCCTAAACGGCGTCCAAAAGGTCATCGTTTGATTAATTAAAGGCTCTCGAGACAAAAGTTACACACAAAAACAACTCGTCCAGAAACAAACCCTCACCGTGTCACTCTCCTATCTCTGAACTTAAAAATGCCAAACGCTCCACCGTCTCCACAAATAAAAGCCAAATCTCTTCTTTTTCAAAAAGTATTCTCAAGCAATAGAAAGAGAAAGGGAGAGAGAGAGAGAGAGAGATTTTTTTTTTTATTTTTGAAAAACACTTTATTTTACATCTTCTTATCTTTTACAACTTCTTTATACATTTCTTTAAAAATAGTGTTTTTAAAAATCAGGTTGTTTAAAATCAAATTCAAACAAAAACAAAAATATTAAAACAAAAATAAAACATGTTTTACCGAATAAAAGGTGGCGCAAACACCGAGCAAACAATACCGTTACAACACCACCTCTGTTTAAAAGCATCCAGGTCTCCAATGTGTTTGTAAAACCTGAACTCCAGCCAGAGTCTGGCTCTGACGTTGCAGAGCCAGAGAGAGAGAGAGAGAGAGAGAGAGAGAATATATTTCATTCTTCAAAGTTGTGCTTAGTCATGGAGAGAGCGGACAGAAATGAGATTTAACCGCATTCATCAAATGTTGTTGCTTCTTCTCAACTTTCTTCCTGTATTCTTTACTCTTTATTTTTTTTTGCTTCCGACCCACTCTGGCCCTCTCTGCTCCGCATCCTTAATCTCAACTCTTATACGTTATATATATTATGGTACTTTTGTAGTTTGACTATGTTGAGGAAATGTTACTTTCTGTATTCTTGTTGTTCTTAGTTTGTACTCTAGGTTGAAATGCACTTATTGTAAGTCGCTTTGGATAAAAGTGTCTGCTAAATGACGTGTGATGTAATGTAATGTAATACGTATACTTAGAAAAATAGACGTGTTTTACTATAATATGTTGTTTGAATAATTAGTGATGCCTCCTTCTTTGTTGTGAAGGGAAGGATCTCCTCACTGGGATGTGAGCCTCTACTTCAGCACCACGGACAGCAGCAGCTCTGATGCTGTGAAGATGCACATAACAGCAAATACTCACGGCCGCCCTATAATGCTCCTCTAAAGAACAAGTATCAAAACGTATCATTATTTCTTCTACTTTGTACTCTTAAAAAAACTGCAATATGTTTAATGTAATGAAAAAAGTTTGATAAATTTAGATTTAGAATTACAGAGTTTTAATGTAAAAGTACACATTCATATAAATATAATAGGATCTACCTTCAAATTAGAAGAACATCATTAAATTGTTAGTATGGACATAAACCTTGAGTTATTTACCGTAAAATTAGGATCTTTTTTTTACAGTGTAATAGAACATAAGCCATGGGACTGAAGCCCTCATACGCTTCTTAATAGCATCATTGTGTCCTTGACTCTCAGAATATGTCTCCTCTAGTGACAACAATCTCATGCTGTTTGAATGTTTTTGGATTTCATTGGATATGAATGCAGAGAATAATCAAAAGGAAACTCGTCCCTCCGTTCACGAATGTGCTTGGATTTATTTGTTTTGTTTGTCTGTGAATAAAACAATATTTACTTGGGAGTTATCGGTTGCTTTACTCATTCTACACTCAGCCCAAAGTTAATACGAGGCTCAAGCACGTCTGTATTTATTCATACAAAATGTGGGGTGAATGAAAACTATTTCAACAAGCGAATATATAAATGTGTTTTCTCTCCATTTTTCTTCCTCTTCATTGAACGCCTCACGCGGATCCGCCAGCAGCTCGACGACGTCCGACCATTGGTAATCGCACTGATTTTCCTCCTCCTGAAGGTCACGCCACCGGAGACCCCCCCCCCCCCCCCCCCGTTCATAATGGGAAGCCCCGAGGTCGAGGCTCACGCCGCAGCCCTGCCCTCTCCCTCCTCCGCAGTCATGTTTGCCTCGAAGGCCGACCTCACGGCGGATACTCGCACATGCACACACACACGCACACACACACACACACACACAGACACAATCTCGCAAGCCCCTCTCAGGGCGAGCGACAGAGTGTGTGATGACGCCGCTGTCTGCTCCTTTCGCCCAGAACAGCGGCGTTTCACTGGTTCAGGTAATGACCTGCCATCCCACACCCTGATGCCGCCGCGTCCTGTATCGCTCTGCACCCCCCGCCCCCCTACCCCCCCCCCCCCCGCTCCCCTTGAGCTGTATGTGAGAGAGAGAGGGAAAGAGAGAGAGAGAGAGAGAGAGAGAGCGTGACATTTGTGCAGAGGCGGGGAAACAGATGTGAGAATGTCAGACACAAACAGGCGAGTCAATCGGTCGGTACGGATCGCCTCAACACTCGGACACAGGTCCTCTCACCTGGACCGGTAATTAATGGGGGACGGATTGGGTGGGGGTGGTGGAGGGGGGGGTACCTGTTCAGACCAGAGTGTAAATAATCATAATGTGTCAAGTTCCTATACGTGTGTTCTTTATAGGCCTATACTGTGGTACACAAAGCCCACAAGACAACTCCTTCCAACACAAGCTCAATATTTTTTATTGTTTTTTCCTTCTTTCTTATTACAGTTTTTTCCGATCGCTAAACGACAGTGGGCACAACTGGAGTCACGTGTGCAAAACTCTAACTACAGTCTGCACTACCAGCAGTCACCTGAGCTGAACAGTTCACATCGCCTGCAAAACTCATTCCAAGCAACACAACTCTTAACACACGGCTCAAAACACGCTCAGTGCAGCCATCACTACGCACAACACACACTGAGACAACACACACTACGCACACCCCTCAGTGAGACAACACACACTGTCACTCAGAACACACGGAGAGTCAAAACACCAGCATCAAACACCAATACAGGAAATACTAACCGTTCATCTTTACAGTTTGAACAATTTCAGTGACTTCAAACAAAGTAATATTTTCTTCAAAGAAAAGAGTGACATTCTTTCAAATGATTTCGATTTTCTTTTTAGAACATAACAATTCTTTAAGGTAAATTAAAATTAGCAGTTTGCTTCAATAGTCTGTAGTAATTTACGGGATTACAGTAATGAGAAAAGGTAGAAACTAAAAGTACATACTGTAATTCAAACAAATAATTGAGGGGCTAATCCTGCCTCTCTCTACACTCAAAGAAATGGCTCATTGGATGAACTCAATTAAAGTGTTGGCAGGTTTTCCATCCAATAATGATATGCAACTCCAACTCAAATTTAGCACATCAGTGCAATACAATGTAATTGAGTTAGTCCAACTCATTTTTTTCAAACACATCTAAAATAAAATAACGATATTCATTAAACTGAATTCATTTGAGTTAGTCCAACTCATTTGTATCAAACACATCTAAAATAAAATAACGATATTCATTAAACTGAATTCATTTGAGTTAGTCCAACTCATTTGTATCAAACACATCTAAAATAAAATAACGATATTCATTCAATTAAATTAATTTGTGTTTGTCCAACTCAAAATATAAATTGGAAATTAAATATTCTATTCTGTACTATTCTGTTATCCTCATTGGGGTCTTTGGAGCCGACTCCAGCTGACATTTGGGCGAGGGGAGTCACCTGGAGTCCATCCAGGGGTCACATAGAGACATACAACCATTCACTCTCACACCTATGGCCAATATAGAGATGATTTAACCTGACTGCAAGTCTTTGGACTGAGAAGAAGCTGGGGAACCCACACTGAGAACAAACTCCACACAATAGGACCACCCTGACCGGGAATCGAACCCACAACCCTCTTGCTGTGAGGCGACAGTGCTACCCACTACCCCAGCCCTGAAAACGTGTTCACCGCTTGAAAAAAAACGATTTTCAGCTGGTCCATGCGCAAAGGCTAGTCCCCATTTAAACACATTAATTTTGAGTTGACATGCACACCATGTAACCTAAATAAATCTAATAAATGAAAAAATTCCTATATTTTGTGTTACACCAATTAAATATAAATATCTTCATTTTGTAATTGATATATTTCAATGTATTAAACAATATTTAATTGAGTCACCTCTAAGAAGACTTGAATCGTTTTTTGTGAGTGCTACCTAAATAAATCTAATAAATGAAAGTAGTCCTACATTTTGTGTTACACACATTCAATATAAATATCTTCGTTTTGTAATTGATTTATTTCAATGTTTTAAATAATATTTAATTGAGTTACCTCTAAGAAGGGCTTGAATCGTTTTTTTTGAGTGTAGCATCAGGCCACATGTTTTCATCAACATCACATCTCATGTTCTCTCTTGCCATGGACCTGGGGAAGAACCTTCTGGATGCCTTATCCATCCCTGGCAGTCCTCTGGACTCCTCATCTGAAATAACAGCTCTTTGTCTTCCTCCATGCATCCGCTCTCTCCAGCCTCCCTCCTCCCTCCACAAACCCGTCTTCCTTGTTCCATTTCCAAAATGAGTCTTTCTGAGCTTTACCTATAGATACTGTAATATATATAAATATATATATATATATATACTGTAATATATATGTGTGTGTTCACTAACAAGTCTAAAACAAGACACCTGCTTAGCCTTTCAGCTGAAATTGCAATCATTAGTGTTTGAAAGGCACAAGACTGACATCTATTCTGTTTTGAACGTGTGGTTCACAGTTTTGACAGCAGTGTGTTAGCATGTGAACAAAGTGCTGTGCATCCACAGTGTTGTGCAGGTTGTGGTTAAAGTCATGGGATAAGTGTGTAGAGTTTTGAAAACTGTGTTCAAGCAATGAAAAACCAACTAGAGTTTGGTCCACATGAACTGCTGCTGTGCAGACTGGAGTTAGAGTTTTGCACATCTGACTCCAGTTGTGCCCACTGACGTTTAGCAATCGGAAAAAAAACTGTAGTTCACCGGGTTGAAAAAACCTTCAAAATGCAAAAAAAAGTTATGCAAAAATGTGAATAAACTTTCAACGATTTCAACCCCGACAAATTAATTCAAACAAGAGAAACTCATCGGGACAAAAGTTGCGTGACGAGACTTCGTCAAATGTTCCCGTCGCCACGGGCAACCAGGGGACCGTTCCCGGAGCGTTTTACTGTCGTGGTTTATGGGGCTGTGTGTGTGTGTGTGTGAGTGTGTGTGTGTGTGTGCACATACACCACATGTCGCCATGTGGACCGTGCTATATTTAATAACCGCCCTATCTTTGTTCTTTGCTCTTTCAAATCCGATAACCTTAAAAACAGTGTTTCCACCCGGAGGTTTTACGACGGTTCAGTCCGATACGTAGCCGCGTGTTATTTACGCACGGAGATAAAGAGGGTGGCCGTAACAGCTTGAGCACCTATAACTCGTAAGAGAATGAAAAAAAAGGTCTGGAAAAAGTGACGTCAACGCAAACATTCAAGTCCCCGTCAGGATTAATTGAAATGTTGCCACGGCAACGTGTTAAATTAAACCAAGGAAACAGTCGAGAAACTGTCCGCATCTTTATTTAATCCTGATTAAGTGAAGCGTATCTTCATTAAAGAGAAAAACACGTTGAGACGTCTTCATCGTAACGATGTCAGCGTGAAGAAATATACAACGCATTTATATAACAGAGCAAGCAGCATGTGTGTGTGTTTGTGTGTGTGTGTGTGTGGGGGGGGTGAGCATCTCTCTCCTCTCCTCTCCACCTTAAATACATACGTGACCTATTGCAACATCCATGTGACGCACACGCTTCTGGTTCTGAGTGTGTCAGACGCAGTTTGGATGCTTCCTCTAATACGTTATATTTAAAAGGTATTAAGACACCTATTATCATTCCCTCCAGGAATTAGACGCCACCGTCGTTCTTTCGTTACTGATGTTTATTGGATGGATGCGGCGCACTTCACTTCACCGCCGTCACCGTCCACCTTCAATCCACCGTCGAACTATACAAAATACATTTAAACATTGTTCGCGTTGACATAACATAAAAACAGTTGACAAATATACGCAACGAAAACATTAACATAAAACACAAACATACCTCACTGGCTGCACTACACCTTGAGGGAATGGGTCACTTTAATTAGGTATCCTCTTGACTAATTACGACCACCGCATGTTCCTCTGTCATTGCCACAATCAAATGCGTCCCACCGCAACACAGGACACACAAACAGTTCCCACCAAATACAAATAAAAAACAAACATTCAATAAACGAGTTGTGCAAACAATATATTCAACAAAACTTATTATCAATGACATAAATAATATTTATGGCAGTTAAACCTATTAAATTATAAGTCTTAATAATAATAATAATAATAATAATAATACATACCATTTGTGTAGCGCTTTTCATAGTACTCAAAGACGCTAAAGTCTAAACACATATCTGTATGTATTTATGTATGTATGTATATATGGGTATGTGTGTATGTATTTATGTGTGTGTGTGTGTGAATGTGTATATTTATGTATGTATATATATATATTTTTTTATATATATATATATATATATATATATATATATATGTTTATCTCTGTTTATTTATTTTTCTTCGATGTCAAGGAATAATCTGTTTGTGGAAAATGCAAAATAAAAAGTTATGAAAAATAAAAGTCTTAACACCCTTAGTTGGATGGCTGCTGCATGTGACTGCATGTATATATATATATATATATATATATATATATATATATATATATATATATATATATATATATATATAAATACAGTATATAACAGACTTTTGTGTTATTGGTCTGTAACATTCCCAGGCTCCATTAATCCCCTAAATGTTCTGTTTCGTTAACATTCATCTCATGCTCCTGTCATAATGTTTATCGGAGATAATTTCGCTGACAGTGCTAAATACGAAAACCCTTTGATGAAGTGTTTTGCTGCTTGACATTGACATATTAATAAAGTAAAAACTGATAACGTATTAGCAAACGGTGCATGCTAATTTATACATTCAGCCGTCACGTCATTAGCATAACACAACACGGGCGTTAAATCATTTTGAGTGCAGTGGATTTAACTTTAATATTCACTCTTGTTTTCCCTTGTTTTGGTGTCCAGAGAAATGATTGGCTCTGATCATTTACTCAATTTATCTGCTGATGATTGTAATTTCTGTACGACATTTGTTGGCCCTAGGCGGCCGCCTAGTCCGCCTATAGGATACATCGCCACTGGGTGTGAGGGCCGCACAGAATATTTATCAAAGATCCCCCCCCCCCCCCCTCCGCAGAACGAAACTTTAGGAGTTCAGTCGCGCGTAATTCCTGGATGCTTTACTTTCATTGGTTGCTGGATAAAATCTTACCCAGATACAACATACGTTTGTTTTCTCATTGGCTATTGTGTAGCCCACTTCTTTTTTTTTTGATTGGCTGATAAGTGGGACCTAACAGCTGACCTCCAGAGGAGCGCTTGATTTCTCCAACTCATGTTTGCGCGCTGCGGCGGCGGCACATTAAAACATTAAATAGCCAAGAGTTTTTTTTCAGCGTGAGAAATACGATGTGTGGCGGGAGTGCGGGAGTTAAGACCGAAATGCGTAAGGCTTGAGAGCCCTGCAGAAAACTTTCCGACGCTTCGGCTTTGAGAGAGACGTGTTGCAGCTTAACGGTAGCGTCAGCTAGCGCCGTGTTTCAGTGGTCAGACCAAAGCGAGGTGAGGAGTGGGTTACGGCAACCAACACGGGGCGTAACATAACGATGTCACATACAGGAGGCAACAGTGAAATGCAACGGCTCTGGGTCAGATGTCTCGATGTATAAAAGAGGCGTGTCCGTCAGTTTTATTTTTTCTTACCAAGCTTTACTGATTTGCAGGCAGTCTGGCGGGCCGGAGTTAAATTCAAACGGGCCGCTAGTTGAATAGGCCTGCCCTACACCCTCCTACCCCCCACCCCCTCCAACACCTCCTACACCTCCAATGCCTCCAACGCACTCCTACCCCTCCTACACCCTCCTATACATCTCGTACACCCTCCTACACCCTCCTACACCCTCCTACACCCCCAACCCGACCCAGCCTCAGATGTTTTCCGTCTGCCGGTGTTCACAGGGAAACGCGGGTAATTGGCTTCTGTTTGTTGGCGGCCTTATCGCTGTATTACTTTCATGGATAACTTGGAACTAATTAATCGGGGTGCGGGGAGAGGGATGGGATTTGCCGCTCTGCTCGCTCGCTCTCCTTTCATTTTCTTTCAAGCAGCGACTCTTCTGCAGGCCGCCTGTTTTTTGAACAGTTGGAATCCAGATATCGGAGGAAAGAAGTGGTCGAGATAAACGCTTTGAGTATTTCCCAATCCACGGCGCTTTGTTTTTCTTTCACGAGCCTAATCCCGTGTTGTTCCGTCTCACACCGCCACCGCTGTGTTGTTTGAATGTTTACAATACGCGTCTGCTGGCGGCCCCGCAGCGCTTCACACTCATTGGAATGAGAAATAACATGATTTAATTTAAAAGAAAAACACAGACGCACACAGACAGACACAGTATGCAAATGTGTGCTTTGATACAATCTGGAAATGTCTTTCATTAACGCCGGAGGAAAGCCTTTGAATGGGAAACAGTTTGTTAAAATCATCTCAAGAATCACATCGTTACAGATAAAGAACATACAACGAAATATACAGAGCACGCCCTTAGAAGAGGGGAAAAATAATCAGGGTTGATGCTTTATGATAATTCTACAATTATCAACATGCAAATGTTATTGTTAGGACTGCAGAGTCCTGCATCCACACACTGAAGGCCTGTCACCAGACAGCTAGAGTCAAATAAATATAATAAATAAATATGCCCAGTAATCAATTTGGACCAAGAGGGTACTCCATGTCCAATATAGGATATTTATACTCGGCTAATTGGAGTAAATCTGGGGCAATCTGGCAGTTTAGAAAAAAACGGGCACTCGGTAGAGCGCATACCTTCGCATATCACAAGATTGGGCGTTGAATCATGAACATTTTGCCATTAGTTGCCAAGTAAAAAGAAGATGTTGACCTTTTCATGACCTTGACCTTGACCTTTAACCCGATCAATCCCAAAATCGAATCAAATGGTCCCCGGATAATAACCAATCATCCCACCAAATTTCATGCGGTTTAATACTTTTTGACTTATGTGAATAACACGCTCGCATACAAATACACAGCGATCAAAACATTACCTTCAGCATTTTCAAGTCGACGGTAATAAACACATTATTGTTCTAATGAAACTCATCTTAAACAGAAACACCTCGCTCTGTATTTAAATGTGCTTGAATAATAATTTACCTCCCCGCTCTCCTGCCAAAAACACCAGGCTGCAGTCGGGTGACGTCATCATTGCATCATCGTCGTAAAATGACGAAAGTCGTGGTATTGAATACAAATGCCATTAAAAAAGCTTTTGGCTTCAGCTGAAGGAGCTTCTTTTTTTTATTGTGTTGGATCCCAAGTTCAGAACGGTGTTTGATAACCAGAACACGGCGAGCAGAGAGACGGAGGCGCGCTTACCGAAGGCCTTTCGCTTAATGGACCTTGAAACCCTCGGAATATTGAGCATCTTAACAATACAATAAAATGCCCACCATTAGATTTCAGAGGAAAAACCTGTGCCACGTAGTGTGTCGGGAGCATATTTGTGATATTAGCTGTTGAGTCGACCTGATATGTCTGTTGGGCCAACAGCAGAATATGAATCATTATATGTGTCCTCAATCCATTGATGTGTGTGTACAACAGGGCTATTATGACCTCATCCCAACGTCCGATTCACACTTTTCCTGAGAAGGAAATAACTATTTCTAAATGGTCAATTTCTCTGACGGATAATATTGATAGCTGCACATTGTTCATTGGCATTCCTGCGCGCCATCAAAAGTCTCGGTGGGCGAAGTTCTGACTCTTCGGAGGAGTCAAGTGATGGAGTCATCAGTCGGTTTCAAAAAGCCAATAGATATGTGTTTTGGGGTATTTATTCAGAATATTGAAGTAGAAGAAAAACACCTTTTCCTTTCACAACAAAAGCCCAGCGCCAGAAGTAAACTGAATATGTTCACTGCTCGGAGGGGGGGAGGCACAGAGTTTGTTTGTCTCTCTGTGGGTTTTGTTTATCTCCCGGGAAAATGAAAAGTGTCACAACGAAGCGGGCAGCTTATGAAGACACAGATGAGTTCAAATGAATGCAAAGACTTCACAAAGGAGACCTCTTGTTTTCTGTCTTTGTAGTTTTTTTTTTTTTTTTTTTGGGGGGGGGGGGGGCGGTTTGAATTTTTCAAGGGAGGAATTTAAAGAGAAGCTCACAATACGCTTCTGACTTTCTTGTTTGTTATATCTCGCCGTGTTGTTGAAGTTTTGCAGTTTTTTTCATAAAAAGAATTCCTCCGAAAAAAGCTGTTGAATAATGAAATAAAATAGATACATGTGTATATTTTAAATAAGGGAGACACAGGAGCTCAAAGCACTGCGGATGGACACGGTCCACATGATGAGACGTCTTCACAAACACGGAAACGTCAGTTTAATGAAGCACGTTGATTTTTTAAATTAATTTTTTTATTTTTTAATCTGCGAGGAGCTCACAAACACAACGGGAACCTTTTTTTTTCCCACGGGGACACTTTAAAGTGACGCACGCTCGGGCTGCCATGGCTCTTGGCTCACGAAGGTGTTGCAGTCGGCTAATTGGAGGACATCTAGTTAAATAAGATGGTTTATGGCGCTATAAATGTGTTTTAATTGAATTGAGGTGAATGTTTTCTAAATGCTGTGCACACGTTTGTGAATATGTTTCTTTATTGTCTCCATGTGAGACTATTTGAGCTCTCAAGGCCTCCATAGAATATCAAAAACTATGTCAAATATCTAAAATTAAGTGGGATTAGATGAGATTAGAAGTACTTTATTCATCCCAAGGGGAACATTTCTTTGTTTACAATAAATACAATTTTTTTTTTTTTTTTTATAAAATAGCAGGGCAGATTACAATTAAGAATTAAAATAATAAAGGAAATGAGAATAAAAATAGATGAAAATGCAAAAGAATAAATTCTATAAATAAAATGTATACACTATGTTGATTTATTGGAAACGGGATGTAGAAAAGGGGACGAGGGGACGAGGGTTATGGGATGAAGGGATTAAGGGATTAAGATATGTATATGGAAGGGTGTCGAGTAAATGAGTAAAGGAGTAAAAAAGCGAGGAAGTAACAAGGGGGAGGGGAGGCCCTTGAGTCCCCCGTGGTTCCTGTCATCAAGTCAGAGAGAGAGAGAGAGAGAGAGAGGTAGGAAAGAAGGAAGGAATCTAGAAATAAAAAGAGGAAGTCAATGGGTCAGTTGGAAATTAGATATGTTCAGGCGTGGTCAAGTTATAAAAAGTAAAGTTATGAAACTAAATTTGAAAATTAATTTTCCCTATAACATTTTATATGCACATAACTGCACATGTGTGTGTGTGTGTGTGTGTGTGTGTGTGTGTGTGTGTGTGTGTGTGTGTGTGTGTGTGTGTGTGTGTGTGTGAGTGTGTATATATTCATTGATGGAGAAAGAAACACAGTATTGACATACATACTGCCTGCTGATAATGAGGATAAACTGTATAATACTTACGGGAAATATGGTTGATATAGGCACAGATTTGGGAATGTTTGTCAGTTGGAGAATATGCTGCGTTTGGGCCACACGTGTGGTTTAAATAATATTTGCTTTGTTGCTCACAGCTTGAGCCAACCAAACATTTGCTCTGTGAAAAAAAGGAAAAGAAGAAAAACTCACCAACGGATGGATCCTAAAAATCATTATTTCACATACTCCCTCATTAGTCATATAAATGTCAAGCAATAAAATGGAAACACAATTAATAATTGTGTTAAAACAAACTTCCTCTGAACTTTATCAGCAGAAAACCGAGATGCTAACGAGGATGAGGGAGCATAGTTCACCTTCATTGTTTATTATTAAAAAAATGTGTACGCTGCAGAGATATACGGGCGAAATGGAAAGTTACAATTATGCTTTGGTGATATTGTGTGTGTATGTTTGATACATATGGGCCACTTAAAATGTCTTAAGAATGAATAAATAAATAAATGCATGAATAAATATAGGAATAAATAAATAAATGCATGAATAAATATAGGTATGAATAAATAAATGCTTAAATACATGCTTAAATAAATAAATGCTTAGATAAATTAATAAATAGAAGGAATGAATAAATGCTTAAATAAATGTATAAATAAGGATAGGAATAAATAAATGCTTAAATAAATGTATAAATAAATAAATACAGGAATAAATAAATTATTAAATAAGTGTATAAATAAATTAACAAATGTATTTATTTATTCTTGTATTTATTTATTTATACATTATTTAAGCATTTATTTATTCCTGTATTTATATATTTATTTATACATTTATTTAAGCATTTATTTATTTATTCTTGTATTTATTCCTGCATTTATTTATTTATTTATACTTCAGACATTTTAAGTATAGATAAAAGAGATATTAAGTAATAGTAAAATGGCTTCAACTCCACCACCGCCTCATGAATGAGGGACAAGCGCTCTCATGTTCACATCCTCCGAACGGAAAGATGACGCCGTCTAGGAGCTCTCATCTTTTTACGTGTCGTGGAAGAAAGTATCGCAAAGTGGACTTTCATCTTTAATTGCTACATTTTTGTCAGAATCAAATCTCTCCGCCGGAATATACACACAAAAAAACAACTTCAGTTTAACAAGGGTCTGTATCTGGTATAACGAGGCTCCCAATTCCACTCGTTTACACTCAACGCTTCAGAGCTGTCACTAAAGGCGTTCAGGTGGAGGTAAAAATTAAAGCTTATTATTCTATATTTACATCTTAACACGGCACATGCAGTTTTGCCAAGGCTCAATTAGTCAGTCTCTCGTTCTCTCACCTTTTTCCCTCGTCTACCTCAACCAATAGCAATTATGGGACTATAAATAAAAAGGAAGGGTGGGAGAACATGTGGAGAACATGCGGAGGAAATGCGACGCCGTTGAGTGAGCACGTCCAGATGGACGAGCTCGATGGAAAGGTGAAAGAGCGCTCTGGATTCTCCTTAATCTGTTGATTGTTCCAACGAACCGGAGTATTTCCTCCATCGCTCAGAGGAAGCCGTCATCTGTAGACCTCACGCAGCGACCGGGCCTGTTTCTACGGGTGATGTCACACAGTAGGAAGTAGGAAACAGCGCCCGCATACAGACGAGTATCTGTCGTACGTGATGAAGTCATCTGAATAAGTTGCTATGAAGCTATTTTTTCTATTTTTTTTACTACAATTTCAAACATTGTATCTATCGTCTTGCATCATTACGTTGTCGTGATATTGTATTGTGTTTGTAACGACCACCCCCATAAAAAGCTCCAACAAAAAATGTCGTCCCTTAAAGGTCGGTGCTGTCGAGGCGAGTCAAGTGCAGGTCGACTTCACGCCTCCGAGCGAGGCCTCAGAATAGATTTCACTGCGAGAGCGTGCAGGATTTGAATGCTGGTGTGGCTCCACATCAGGAATAATCCAAATCATGGGTTTTGTGTTTAGAGATTTTAACATTTGCAGGTGATTTATTTCTTTGTGAGTGCTTTAATTTTGTTGTCACGTACATATTTAAACTCCTCCTGAGCATTCAGACTTTTAATCGAAAGCCAAAATGACCCGCAATGGCAAATTATTTGGTAATATTACCCCGATGTGACTCTACTGTAAGAAATAAATTAATACATGAATAAATATAGGAAGAAATAAATGCTTGAATAAATGTATAAATACATAAATACAGGAATAAATAGATAAATGCTTACATAAATGTATAAATAAATACATTTATTTATTTTTGTATTTATTTATACATTTATTTAAGCATTCATTTATTTATTCTTGTATTTATTCATTCATTCATTTATTTATTTATTTATACTTAAGACATTTTAAGTCCTCCATAGATAAAACTCAACAAACTCAATTCCTACTATATGGAAACAAAAGTGTATTCTATAGGATACGGCGCGGATTAAACATTATCCGGTGTGGCCGCGTAATAAAAAGCTTATAAAGTTATCATATTTAATCCCCTGCTTATTGTCAGACTTAATTGGTGACTAAATGCTCTCAAATATATATATATATATATATATATATATATATATATATATATATATATATATATATATTTCTCTTTTCTCCTTCGGGTTGTGGACTGCATCTCTAATGTTTGCCTCACAAATTAAGAATTAATTTTAAAAGTGCTGTGTTTTTTAAACAACCCTCTCAGAGCCAATTACCATTTCAGTCCGAGATACCGTCTCGGGGAGGAAGAGGAGGAAGAGGAAGGGGGACGGTGGGCTCGGTGATGTTTCTATTTATAGAGACTTTAAAGTGTCCCCTCAGACAGGTGTGTTTTGAAGAACCTCTCGCTATATCAAACTTAAAACCCTCTCCTTCCTCCAACCTTTCCTCCATTTTGTCCTCTTGGTTAATCCCCCAGCCTCTCCTCGGCTGTTTTATTGAATAATCATCTCGGATTGAGTATCCCCCCTCCCCCCCCCCCCGCCTCCAAACCCCACCCCCCACACATCCACCCACCCCTCCAAGGTGCATCCACATTGCGTTTTAGATATTTTGGCTGACGCTTGGGGAGACTTACGCTGAGTGAGACAAATGTCAAACCCCTGCAGAGTTTGAGTTTAGCCAGCCATGAAGCCATGCTGCATATATATAAATATATATTATATATATATATATATATATATATATATATATATATATATATATATATGTTTTAAGCCATATATATATATAAATATATATATATATAAATATATATATAACATATATTTATATATATATATATATATATATATATATATATATATATATATATATATATATATATATATATATATATATATATATATATATATATTTATATAAATATATATATATATATATATATAAAAATAATATATATATATATATATATATATATATATATATATATATATATATATGTTTCCCAATATGAGTTCCCTAAAGTATATCTCTAGTATTTTGAGTTGAGGAAATGTGCCTTCGAATTTCCATGCTTTTTACCCAAGCCCTGATTTTCTATGAAAAAAAAAAAACACCTTTCCATTGAAAGTACTAAATATGAGCTAAAACAAAAAGTACTGGCAGAGCTAACAGTGTTTACCTGAGGGAGGGGGTGGGGGGCAGGACTTCCATGGCGACGTGATCCGGTTGGTGGGGCGCTCGCGCTAAACATCCAGACCGTGTCAACAAGGAAGAAGCCCAGAAACAAACAAACACAGGGAGACATTACTCGGCTGTCTCTTCACACAGCAAACAGGTATCAGCTGGTGGAATTATGCCGTGAACACCCGACGAACAGCACCTTTAAACACGAGTTCAAAGCATCCGACGACTTGAGAAATGAATTTAAGTTTTGCTAAAGCAGATTTGCATCCTCCGCGAAGCAATAATTATAAATGTTTCTTTTAACGCTACATTAAACGGTTCACATACAGCAGCGCGGTTCCATCCGAGGGCCTCCACCCCCCCCCCCCCTTCCTCCCCGATGGCGGCCCACAATAGTGCACATTGTACTAAATCCCATTCAATCCGGTCTCGACAGCTTCGACTAACACCTCCCCACGATGTACCCGCAGAGCTGTTGGCAACGGCCGCCGCAGGGGGGGGGGGGGGGGGGGGGGATGATTCATGTGATGTTATGTTATGCGCTCCTCTGTAAATCAGCCAGAACAAGTAAACAAATTTGTGTCTCTCGCCCAACGCAGAGTGTGACAAGTGAGGGGAAGAAAGAAATACGAGTGAAAGGTTTTTATTTTATCCTCCGTGTCCTTCAGGAGCGCCGAATGAGGGGGGGGGGGGGGGTGGGCTGATTTATGGGACTGCTGTTTTGGTCTCTGCGAGGCCAATGTGTGAGTGTTGATACTGTACGTGTGTGTGTGTGCGTGTGTGTGTGTGCGTGTGTGTGTGTGTGTGTGTGTGTGTGTGTGTGTGTGAGAGCTACCGTGTACTAGACAGCTGGGCTACCGTCGCTCAGTTCTGGCTCTCCAACCCAAACTGGCAGGCCTCAACAGTGATGGATAGAGGTCAGACACACACACACACACACACACACACAAACCAACACACACACACACCAACACCTGGATCATCCAGGCTGCACTTCCTCCAGCCGCTCATATTCTCCACAGAGGTCTTCGCCCCGTGGTCCCTCCTCCACGCCGCTCCCTTCTTTCTTGAGGCTTGTCGCCGACAAACTGGGCGTCAAATTTAAATCTACAGTAAATGACCTGTCATCGACATCCAACCCCCCCCCCCCCTGCAGCTGGAGGAGATGATACACCACCACCCACTCCTCCTCCTCCTCCCATTTCCACTTCAGGCTCTCGAGTCTCTGGCGTGCTGATGTTCACTGCCCCCTACTGGCTCTGCCTGGAACTGCACCCTACACTGCGCTGCCTGCTGAAGCAGACGGAAAGTCTGCAACATGTCACACCACTCACACACACACCCTGAGACATGTCAGAAGGAGCTGATAGTTGAGGTGATAACGCATAGGAACTTCTGCAATGTTGAGCACTTGAAAAGTAACACGGGAAACCGGGCGTTAAAAATGCGAAAGTAGAGCAGAAGATGCATAAATAATTCACTTCTGCACAGCCCTGAGCGGCGGCCGTGTTCATGCGTGGTTGTGGACGGCGGGTGTAAAACGTCGGGGTAAAAACACACAAAACTGCTATTAAATTTAAACGTTTCCCCAAAAGGGAAACAAATAACGTGGGTTGGAAATATGGAAATTGAAATGCTGGACGCTCCCGCTCTGAGGAGATTGATTTCCTTCTATGAAATTGCCATTTTTTGGTGAGAGGACATCGGTCATGGTAATTTCCTGACACCCGTTTCTCAATAGTGATCCATAACAATTTTGATAGGCGTTACGCCGTGACCGATAGATTCCCACGTTTATAACACTTTAGCGTGTTTGTGCGTGTGTGTTTGTGTGGGTGTGTGTGTGTGTGTGTGCGTGTGTGTGCGCGTGTGTCAGGTGGAGGACAGGGGAGGGGAGGGAGGTCGTAATTAGCAGTTTTAGTAATTAGACTAAAGGTCGATGTTAACAAGACAGAGTATCTAATTTCTCACTAGATATGAATCTGCACACAGACCGCAGGCTATGAGGACGCACACACACACACACACACGCACACACCATCACTCGTGGGTGCACGGGAAAAAAAATGCGTCGACATTTCCATAGCGGAGGTGAACTTGCTCGTGACATTTTGCCCCCATCGCTTACACTCCCCTCTTCTTCACATTCAGCCGCCGCATCTCATTAATGCTGATAGGCAATTAGCACAAGCAGGAATTACTAACCTTTCCCATTTCTCCGCGCGCACCACTAACGACCCCGGCGTGGCCCTGATACTTATCTTTATCCTTGCTATCCGAGACACAAGTGAGTTTATTTCTTTGCCCGGAGCCGTGAGTTAATGTGGCGGCGGCGGTGGCGTTGGCGGCGGCGGCTCGCGAGGAGGAGGAGGAGGAAGATGAATATAGTTGTGGGTTCTGTTTATTGTCATAAAGGGCACCGCCATCCACCGGGGGCTTACATGGAGATTATATCTGGAGGTGAACTACTCAACCATGAGCACTTACTGCCAGCCTGTCTGACCTTCTTTCTTTCTTTTTCTTTTTTTTTTATGAATTCCATTTCTTTCCACTGATGGATGGTGTCAACCTTTTATTCGCCATCCCCTGAATCTCTTGCTACAACAGAGTCTCACAACCGGGTAGAGGCGGTACACACGGACACATGATGGAACCGAAAATGGTTCTTCAGAGAGATGCCATTGAAGAACCATTTCTGGTCCAACAAAGAACCTTTCAAACCTGTTTTTTTAAAGAACCATTTCCTTTTATAGTTCTTTAAATAACCTATAAAGGTGTCTCCAAGATCCTTCAAAACATGGTTCTTTAAGGCAACATTTCTGGTCCGCAAAGAACCTTTCAAACCTGGGTTCTTTAAAGAACCATTTCCTTCAAGAGTTCTTCAACAAACTTATAAAGGTGTCTCCAAGAACCTCCACAAAATGGTTCTTTAAGGCATATGTTCTGGTTCCAGAAAGAACCTTTCAAAGCAGGGTTCTTTAAAGAACCATTTCCTTCAAGAGTTCTTCAAAGAACCTATAAAGGTGTTTCCAAGAACCTCGACAAAATGGTTATTTAAGGCATATGTTCTGATTCCAGAAAGAACCTTTCAAAGCAGGGTTCTTTAAAGAACCATTTCCTTCAAGAGTTCTTCAAAGAACCTATAAAGGTGTTTCCAAGAACCTCGACAAAATGGTTATTTAAGGCATATGTTCTGATTCCAGAAAGAACCTTTCAAAGCAGGGTTCTTTAAAGAACCATTTCATGAAAGAGTTCTTTAAAAGAACCTATAAAGATATCTCAAAGAACCTTCAAAAAAATGTCTGGTTCTACAAACAGCCTTTTAAACCAGTGTTCTTTAAAGAACCATTTCCTTTTATAGTTCTTCAAAGAACCTATAAAGGTGTCTCAAAGAACCTCCATTAGATGGTTCTTTAAGGCATATGTTCTGGTTCCAGAAATAACCTTTCAAAGCAGGGTTCTTTAAAGAACCATTTCCTGAAATTGTTCTTTAAAGAACCTATAAAGGTGTCTCAAAGAACGTAAAAAAAATGGTTCTTTGACGCACCATTTCTGGTTCTACAAAGAACCTTCCAAACCAGGGTTCTTTAAAGAATCATTTACTTAAAGAGTTCTTCAAAAAACCTATAATGGTGTCTCAAAAAAAAAGGTTCTTCAGTCGATGACGGTTCTTCCTAGACCCACAAAGCCTTTTAAAGAACAATTTAAGAACCTTTATTTCTCTGCGTGGGCTTCGCTCTGCATGGAAGGTACGAATGATAAAGAAAGCTTTAAAGCAGAGACACCTGCGCCTGTTCCGTGTTTTGTGTGAAGTGCGTGCCGAGGCGTGGAAACGGCTTTCCAAGGACTCGCCGAACCTTTGACGAAACTCGTAGGAAGCGCCTGACGGCGTATTTGAAGCTCAGCCGTCTGAACATGTGCTTTTGACACGTTTTGTTTCATTCTCCCACACAGAGGGAGGCAGGAGAGACACACAACACAAAGGAAGACGTCGGGGGACCGGAGCCGCAGCCCAATCCATCAGCTCCTCGATTACCATTCGATTAGGGCGGATGACGGTCTGTATCGGCCTTTCATTAGCGGCCGTCAGTTTAGCGCCACGTCAGTTATGCTAATGTCCTGGCGTGGCTGGAGGCCTGCAGCCATGCCGCCATCCTGAGGAATCAGGGCTATAAGGAGCGAGTGAGACCATACAGATGTCTTCCGCCTCTTATTTCACCTCAGTCTGCCTAAAACTAAGAGGCTACATTTCTGCCTTGAGACGAAATTATTAAAAGTGGTGACAATCTGGCAATAAAGATAATTTCATTATATATATATATATATTTTTAATTGGAACCCAGGATCCATTTTTAGTTGGGTTGGAATAAACAGTTCTTTCAGTTCCTTTACCATCAACTTGCAAACCACTATTTATGACTTCATCTGAAACCCCCCCAAGTGTGAAAGTATACCCGTAAACTTCTGTTTACGGGGGCGACAACATAACGGCTTGGAATATACGGCCAGGAAGAAAAAAATCCACAACGGCGACGTTTCCCTCCGCGGCGTCGGGGTAACTTTCCGTGGATAACGAGACGCGATCCGAATGACAAACACAGTGAAGAGGTGGAAAGATGGAAAGAATAGAGGGAGGGAGGGAGGGAGTATGACCTTAACTCCCGGCACCTACGGGACCGGGGCATTACCCAGCAGGCCGCTCACTGAACGGATCGATCCAGGCCCGGGGCTCAGTCGGATCAATACCGGCCTTAATATAGTCCATACTAAACATTGGCTTTTTTTTCTTCTTTTTTTTTTTAATGAGATACCTGTGGCAGTTATTTTTTTCCACCTCACTTCTTGAGTTAAAGTGACGATCATGTTTCATTCCACTCTGGAGGCACCTCTGAACTCTCGGGGGAGAAGAGGGGAGGGGGGGGGGGGGGCTGCACATATTGAAGTGAACACTTTGATCGATTTGAGTTTGCGGGTAAAAACTGAGAAGTATTATTATCTATGGCGTCGTAGGCCATTGTCATTCCTCTATGCAGCGACGCTGAATACCAAACATCGCTGGAAGGGCCGATGTGAGCAGATATTTGTGTTTACGCAGGACGGGTATAATCAATATGTATTCTGATTATGTTCTGCCTCTGAGACTATTATTCATAAATTCTAAAGTTGTTTCTAAGCTCTGCACTTAGTGACATCAACATGTTCTGAAGCTGCACGTTGTTTGACAATCGTCTGCCGACAGCGCCCCCGTGTGGTGAGACGGCTCCTCTGCCTCCTCGTTTGTATTATACAGCTTTTGAGGTGTTTTCTTTTGGTTTCACCTCGCACGTGCACGTTACAAAAAAGTTTTCAGAAAAAAGGTAAACCAGGATACACGGCGGAGGTGGGTGGGGGGGGGGGGGTCTCATAAGTCGAATCACTTCCACGCAATTGTCAACATTTGTTCAGATCGCTGAAAATTATCCAACCTTCAAATGTCACATTTGCATTCTTTTGCATCCCCCCCCTCCCTGCAGCTCTCATCTGTGATACACCCTTCTACCTTCTGGCTTTTCAACTGATAAGGATTCTCACCAGCAGCAAACTCCAACGCTCAACACATTTTCATAAGTGATTCTCTCATTTCTATCTGAAATTAAAAAAAAAGAGATCTGGTCTTTATAGTTCCCCATCATCGTGGTCCATGCACGACATATTGCCTTTTCCAATAAGGCCAACAACAACAACAACAACAACAACAACAACAACAACAACAACAACAACAACAAGCTGGAGAACTCCTTCTCCAACGAGAGCTCAGGCTCTCAGGGAATCACAGGTCATATTTCTTGAGGCCAGTCAGCTTCTTTTTTTTTTCCTCTTCAATTCCTGGATGAAACCTTTTGAAGGAGTCCTTGAGGAGGAGGAGGAGGAGGAGGAGGAGGAGGAGGAGGAGGAGGAGGAACTTACTTCATTCTTTCCTGGTGCCCCCCCCCCCCCCCCC
>CM070101.1:16444927-16447427 GCA_036178185.1 Liparis tanakae | reverse complement strand
TGTTAAAAGATAGATTAGAACGAGAGGCAAAGAAGAGTGGAGGATGTAGGTGAGAGATAGATAAGCGGTGCGTAGGAGTTTGAGTGGGCCGAGGATGGAGAGAGGGAGTGAGGGAGAGAGGTAGAGAGAGAGGGATGAAGCAGAAAGCAGATCTGAACAAGCGACCAGCCAGGAGAGAAATATGTATTTCTTATTTCAATCTCAATTTAAAAAGAAAGACTAGCTTCTGTTTTACATCCGTGACCAGGGATTCAATATGTCTTATTATATATGTCTAATAAACGCACATCTGTGATTAACATGGCACCATTCACAGAAAGATGCTGTACCGTAGGTGGCCAGTAGGGGTCAATGACGTCACAAAGTCCTCTGGTGAAACACATCAGCCACTGTGGGTGTTCAATCGGCAGAGGGTGAAGGATCGTGGCCTTGAGAAGAGCAGAGAGGGATGGATGGGAGTTGTCTATCCTCTATAACTACACATGTGTTACTATGGAAACACAGAGATATGCCAAAAATATGTTTTGTGCAATGGCATTGTGGGTAATGGCGCGAGGCTCTGAAAGAAACTGAAAAGCAAAGATGTGTAAACATGAATTTAGAAGTGTAATATCCATGTGTGTATGTGTAAAAAGTTAAAGGGTGACGTTATGAATTGAGATATATTATATGTAAAAAGACCATGTTAAATATTTTGACGTGACAGCTGTGATATTTAAGCAGAACAATAAAGCTGCCAGTGCAGGTCACGCCCTGTCATAAGGATTTCACAATTTTTTAAACAGCATTTAAAAAAAAGAAAGAAAGAAAGAAAGAAAGGCTTTTGGAGGAAGTAGAGGAAAGAAATGGACACCAGCATGTGAGGAGGGAGCGGGAGATGGTCAAAGGGAGGGAGGGAAAAAAAGCACGAGACTGTTAATAGAAAATAAAGAAGGGAGGTGAAAGGAGAGGCAGATTAAGGCTAACCCTATCCTTTCCCTCCTTCGAGCCCGCCATCATTCCTTCAAACCCCTCGCGCAAACACACACACAGACACACACACACACACACACACACACACACTAATTACAAAGTTTAAACAAAAGTTAACTAAGTTTATATGTTTCTCAGAGGAATAAAACATGACTGGAGACCTTGAGTTAGAAGCAGGAAACCAGAGACATGCAGGCGCCCATGTCCTTCAGACAATGCAGGCCATTAAGAACAAGTCCTCCGAATTACATTAGTAATAATAATAATAATAATTCGATATTAAGCCTTCTAACGACAGATCAAAGTATTTTCTAATCCGATTCCACTATCGGCAGAAAAACAACATTTCCAGGGGCCCTTTTATCAAATGAAATAATTATGCTGTCGTTCTTTTTTTACAGGAAATACAGCAAGGTGATGGATTACAGAAGAAGCATGAAAAGGAAGAATTAAAGATGTCCCAGGATTGACCCTTGAGGAACTCCGAAACTCAGAAATGCTCAATTAGACACTTTGTTCGGAATGGAAACAAATAATATGCAATATATATAAATATATATATATATATATATATATATATATAGTACATTATTATATATAGTAAGAATATACATATAAATATTGACATATATTATATACATTATTATTATTATTATTATTAATAATAATATTATATAAAGTAATAATATATACATATTATACGTTATTATAGATACATATATTATACTTTATTATAAATAGTACAAATATATATATATATATATATATATATGTATATATACATATATATATTATACGTTATTGTATATATAATAATAATATATATATATATATAAATATTGACAATTATTATATACATTATTATTATTAACATTATATAAAGTAAGAATATGTATACTGTATATTGTACGTTATTATACATACATATATTATACATTATTATATATAGTACAAATATGTATATATTATACGTTATTGTATATAAAGTAATTATATATATATATATATATATATATATATATATATATATATATATATATATATATATATATATCAGTTGAGAAATGGCCTAGTAACAGGATGTGACCCTCCCTTGCTATCGCCATTCGTGAGTAAAACTCGTTCTGTGTGTGCGTGTTGCTGCAAAACGGCAGGAACACATAAATAATAAAGAATTATGAATCAATCCACATTGAAGGGAGGCATCGACTGATCTAAGATCATAACCTGGGTACCGTTAAGAGGTCATCGTGCTGAAAAAACAATTGTAGAGAGGATAAAAAAAAGAAAAAGAATGTAGCAGCGAGGCGCAGAATATATAGTACACATGTGTATTTACTGAGCAGTAGTAAAGCTGCCAGGGGTCAAAGTCCAGGCATAAAATAGCCTGACAGCACCAGCGATAAACTGCAGGCCCGCTGTCCCTGTCCAGTTGTGTGTGTTTGTTTATTAGCGGGGATTTGAATCTTCGCTAATGGGCTAAATAGACTATACAGCCAATCCATCATCATGATGGCTGCTCCAAACA
>CM070101.1:16347427-16442427 GCA_036178185.1 Liparis tanakae | reverse complement strand
AACCATACATATATACACATGTACACACACATATATGCAAACATATATACACCCATATAAATATATATAATACATATACACCTACATCAAGACATCTGTAGCCCTGTAGAAATACACATATACGCATATATATATATATATATATATATATATATATATATATATATATATATATACACACAAACATATACACATATGTACAGCATTAAATACAGATCCACCCCCATGTGTATGTGTGTCCCCCCCCCCACACACACACACACACACACATTCTAAATGACCCTGGTGTGTAGTCCCGGCCCGGCGGCAGCGGTCCAGCGGGTCCAGAACCAGAGGCTCAGAGGCTCAGAGGCTCAGAGGCTCAGAGGCTCAGAGGCAGCTGTGTTGGATGAGGCCAACGCTCAGATCAGTCAACAGGCTGCTGTCAGTCACCGTCTTTATCACCGAGCGCCCCGCCGTAAACACAGAGGCAACATCTGGGGAGCGTCCACAGATTGATGGCCGGGCTGCAGAGATTTATGAGAGACATTCAGGGGGGAGGGGTTCAGGAGGATTCCTATTATCATTAAAAGCAGGGCACGCGGGAGTGAGATATGTTTATTGTAATAGACGTGTGGACAGAAGGCTCCAATTAAATGTGAAAAGCCGTGTTTGCTGCGCTCTGCGTGAGTCTGTACCTCCCCTCGCATCCCAATCACACACACTTCCTAATGGATATCCTCTTGTCTCCGCTCTCTGATCCTCTACTGCCCCTCAGGGAGGAGGCCCTGTTGGTCTGCAAGGGCATGTTTGTGTGTGTGTGCGTGTGTGTGTGTGTGTGTGTGTTTGCTGCATTACTTTACTGTATGTATGCGTTGTAATTGGATAGGACTCGATTCTTCAGAAGCGTCCTGAGGTTTTTAGTCTCTGCAGGTTTGCACCGTATGACCTGCCGTGTGATATCTGAGCCTCGCCGTGGTCTGTGGAGGGAAGCGCCTCGTGGTCTGAGGTGGTCGTTCTGCCAAAACACGTTAAAAAACATACGCAGACATAAAAAAAAATGTTTTAATTATTATATATCCATCTAGCATTTCCATCTTTAAACTGTGATCCTTAAGATACTATGGTATAACTTATAATATTTACTAACTAACTTAAGATAACTAGATATTAAAATACAATATTATATTATATATTATATAGTCTACTGTACCATAATACATCATACCATAATACTACTATACTACTTTACCTTTATATACTATACTATTCAGTACTTTACCTTATATAATATACAGGGATACAGGGATAAACATAAATATGTGGCCTGAACTTGTATATAATATATATATATATATATATATATATATATATATATATATAAATAATAGTATATATATATATATATTATACATAAGAAGAAAAATAAGAAAAAACGTAGATATATAATATATATATATATATTATATATATTATATATGTATATAGAAGAAGAAGAAGAAGAAGAAGAAGAAGAAGAAGAAGAAGAAGAAGAAGAAGAAGAAGAAGAAGAAGAAGAAGAAGAAGAAGAAGAAGAAGAAGAAGAAGAAGAAGAAGAAGAAGAAGAAGAAGAAGAAGAAGAAGAAGAAGAAGAAGAAGAAGAAGAAGATATACTTTTTTTCTTGAACTATTTTCCACACAAGAGTAAAAGCCAATCTGGCATCTGGGTTTTGAAGAGGAATAAAACAAATACCCAAAGTATTTCTTTATTTATCCAAAGCGACTGAGGGAAATAAAAGCATCAGACTGTGGAAGAGAGACAGAGGGGAGATTATTTGTAGAGAATGCACACCAGCTGCCAGCGATAGTATCAATATTGCCTTTTGTGTCTTTACCCGCTATAATAAAATGGTTCTTGTTTTTGTTCCTCAAGATTAAATCTGATCCACTGGGCTCTTCTTTTTTTACGCATCACAAAAACCTGCCTGTCGTCTCCGTGTTGACGCTCACTGCCGCTGCACCGCCGGCTGTTTTTAGTGTCACGAGGTAAACTGGGACTTACAGGAAAGAAGCGTCCAGCGCTTCTTCCTTTTTCCTTTTGCTCAGAGATCAAAGGACGGCGGGATATTTCCTGCTTTGTTTGGTTCTGGGCTCGGAGCGTCGCATCGTTAGAAGAACCAGAAACACTTTAACGTCGTAAACAAAAAAAAACACGCGACAACAACAGACACAAATCCAAGCAAATGGCTTTTTGCTCGGCCTGAACTTTAATTGAATTGTTTGACGTGGACATGAATACTGACACAGAGTTAAACAAAAGCAGCAAAGAGAAGTAGGATTGTGTAACACTTTATTAAATTATGGTTTTTGTATGTGTCTTGGGAGTTTTTCCTGATGTGAGGTCAAGGGTCAGGGATGACGCATGTGTACAGACTCTAAAGCCCTCTGAGGCACATTCGTAATTTGTGATATTGGGCTTTACATAACAAACTAAATTTAATTGAGAATGAATCCTTCTTTTACGGACTTATAAAGCATGTTCAGACAATTACAAGCTGAGAAATATCAGATGTCCAGTCCATTTCCTGGATGAAACTAGCATCTTGTTTGTAATTATTATCCTGTTTCCTTTTGGCCCTTCTTGGCCAGATACGTGGTTATTTTTTTATTTTATTTTTATTTATTTTTAGGTTTGAACCTGAATAAAATATCAAGTATGAAAAATTAAAAGAATTAACTTGCATCTTATTTATAATTATTATCCTGCTTTAAAAAAAATATTTTTGTGTTTCCTTGTTGCCCTTCTTGGCCAGATACATGGTTAATCTTTATTTATTTTTAGGTTTTATTATTATTATGCATTCTTACTTTTGAAGGTTGTATTGCTATAAAAATACCAAAGGAAAAAATATCGAAAATTAAAAAAATTAACTTGCATCTTATTTATAATTATTATCCTGCTTTAACATATTTATTTGTGTGTTTCCTTATGGCCCTTCTTGGCCAGATACACAGTTATTTTTTATTATTTTTTACTATTTATTTATTATTATGCATTCTTACTTTTGAAGGTTGTATTTCTGTAAAAATCCCAAAAGGAAAAAGGAAAAAAAGGAAAAAGAAAAAGACTAGCATCTTGTTTATAATTATTATCCTGCTTTAACATATTTATTTGTGTGTTTCCTTATGGCCCTTCTTGGCCAGATACACAGTTATTTTTTATTATACAACCTCTTCGTATGGCGGCCCATTAAACACCAACCATAAAAAACACAATCAGAAAAACAGGTATAACAATAAAGTGTTTTATATTCCTGTTGCGATATTAAACGGAGCATATGGCCACACGTGTTAAATGGATGGCTATCAACACAAATCATTGATAAGGAATCTAATGAAGTTATGAGGAGCAACCGAGCCGCGGGAGCAGTCGTTTTATGACTTGTGTGTACAGGTAAAACACACCTGGGTGTTTTTCCAAGTAGCAATTAAAGCCCAGAGTGACCTGTTTTATATTAATATAGTGAGAGACGTGACAGGTGTTTCATTAAGTCATTATTTGCCTGAACTGTAGAAACGATAAAACAATGGAGGGAGGAACAGAAGGCGACTTCAGACGAGTTCATGATGTACGTGTTTCCTCTGCTCTATTTCAAAGAATATGTTCCGTCATATACGTCAATATGTGGATAAGAGGATAGACTTTGCACTTTTAAACGATTGAGAAATGACGGGGAAGGGAAATCACAACACTGAATCATGTTACGACATTTACAGATGTCGTCTCATCGTATTTTATGCGAAGTTGGCGTATACAGGATATTTATGATGTCATAACATGCACATTCATGATTAGTACGCTCGTAAAATCGGTGCGTTTTTTTTTTCTATAACAATTTTTACGGAAACGGATAGAATGAAAAAAACATATTTCTGTGGAGTCACATAAGGAAGACATTTAAGCCCATTTCTGTTAAGTATATATACAATTAAAATGCTGACGAAGCTGTATTATTCCTCGATTCTGTTTTTTTTTCCCGCCACATCGATGAATTTAAAACTACAACCCATCACTGATTTTAAATCCTAAAACTAAGCGTTAAAGAAAAACAAATGTTTTCATTAGTAAAAGCCTCTCAATTGAATCTGAGTGAAGCCAGTAGCTGTGAACCCAGAACCAGTGGGTTACAGAACACATGTGGCAACACCTGTAAACAAAGCAAAACCAAAATATACACCTTTTTGAGATACAGTGCTTTATGAAATACATTTATACTCCATAAAAACTAGCGTTAAAACATAATATTATATTGATTTTTTGGTTAGTCACCCCAAAGTATCCAACTTGTAACAGTTCAGCTCCACACCTTCCTTTTTTATGAGTTGTTTTCATCCTGTCTCTCTAACTATCACGTCATTCCAGATCCTGCTTCCATCTCGTCAGTCCAACTCCCTTCACCTGCCTCTGGTCACCTCGTTAGTCCCTCATTCCCTTCACCTGGTCCTCACGCCCTTCACCTGCCTCTGGTCACCTCGTTAGTCCCTCATTCCCTTCACCTGGTCCTCACGTCCTTCTCACCTGCAGCCCATCCCCTCATTAGTCCCTCACTATTTAGCTCCCTCACTTCCACTTGTCCTCTTCTAGATGGTTTTGTGTTCTTCTTGAAGCCCTCCAGCGTTACCAAGTGTGTTCATCTGTTCCCGTCTGTTTTGTTCCTGCTGGAACTTTGAGTAAATTGAATTATTTTCCAGTTTTGTCTCCTGAGTCGTGCATTTGGGTCCACTCTAATACTCCTGTGACACAACTATTCCCAATCGGACCCTCCCGGTCCTTTCTGGGGTGGCCTGTTAAGTCTGGTTCTGTCAACAGTTGTGCCAGGACTCGCTCTCTAGTCGTCCTTCCGCCTTTTCTCCTGACTGTGACAAGATGCAGCCAGATTAACGTGGACTAAATTACTTGCTAATTAATTAGTAACTAACTTTAATTGTTTTTCATGGTAGTTCAGAATG
The DNA here is from genome assembly GCA_036178185.1 of Liparis tanakae. Taxonomy (NCBI): domain Eukaryota; kingdom Metazoa; phylum Chordata; class Actinopteri; order Perciformes; family Liparidae; genus Liparis; species Liparis tanakae. The sequence continues at coordinate 16,437,459 of CM070101.1, read as the reverse complement.
AACCTTGCTATTTTATTACTTTTTTTTCATTCTTTTTATAACTTTTTTACTTTTCATTACTTTTTACTTTTTATTACTTTATTATTTTTTATTACGTTTTTACTTTTTATTAATTTGTATTACTTTTTTACTTTTCATTACTTTTTAATTACTTTTTTACTTTTTTAGTCTTTATTACTTTTTCATTACTTTTAACAGTTTCCAGGGTATTTGATGGGGATCACCCATCTTAAAATTTTCTTAAAAAATAAAAATGGTAATACCTTTTCTCTGTGTATTGAAGTTTAATAGAAACGTAATCTCACTGATTTCCTGATCTGGTCTGTTTATTTCTATTTTTTAATGCAGTCGTACAAGTGATTTCGGTCGTCAGTTTTGACCACGTTAAACTTATTTGAGTATTTGCAATAAAAATCTCAACTCAGTTTTGTCTCATGTATCTTAATGGGGGGTTACATTTTAAAAGTATATATTAATTAATTATTTATTAATTTCCTTCTATTTGAGTTGGAAAATGCAAACACATTTAATTTAATGAATATTTCATTTTTATTTTAGCTGTATTTGATAAAAATAAAAAATAAAAATATATATATGTGTATATATATATATATATATATATATATATATATATATATACATACATTTGTTATACACCTGTAAACAAAGCAAAGGAGAAACTAGAACCACTGTTCTCCCTGAGACACCTTCCACCACGACAACAACCGACAAATCACTATTTCCATGGCTCGACTTCCCCTTCAGAGACAATGGCTCATGCCCCCCCCCCCATGGGTATACTTATAGGGAGCGGGTTAATTCCCGGGTGTCTTTTACCCAATGCTGTTAATAAAATTGGGACCTCTGACTGGGTAGGCGAAAGGACTCTATTTTGGGGATAGGCGTGTGGACCAGATGGTCAAATACCCACAATTTGCTTTCTTCGGGGAAATTAGGTTGGATGAAGTGAAGGCAGCTGCTGGAGAACCGTGGAGGGGGATTAGGAGGATGTACTGGAGGTTGACGGGTTTTGATTCAAACCAGGGACGCACCGATTTAAGAAAAAACTCCAATTTAATTTAAGAAAATATAAAGAAACATGACGTTACGTTACGTAATCCCCGAGCGATCTCTCACTGTGTCACATAATTCCTCTTTTTCAGATTTGCAGACAGCTCCTCGGGTCTTCTACCCCCCTCATCTTTTGGATAATTCATTCTGCCTGTTTAGGTGAACATACCACGGAGCGCAAGTGTGGTATCTCCTTTCCTTTCCAGTGGTCTCCTTTTCTGTCCCTCCTCGTCCCCTCTCTCTCTCTCTCTCTCGCTCGTGGATCCTCCAGGTGATCGAGTTTTCCGCCAAAGCACCTTTGAATAATTCAACACGCCCAGGTGGGCGAGCCTGCTCGAGTTTCGCGGTTGATTCAGATTACCACGTGTATACAAAACAGATGGGCGCGCGTACGTAGGCACGCGTAAACTCACACGTATTCGCTTCAGGTACACACACACAAACACACATACACACACACACTTCCCAGTATAGCCAGGCTCTTGGCTATGCAGCTTTGTGGGAGGCTATCTCACACCATTATCTGGCTGTATGAGCTCCCTCCCTCACTATCTGCTGCGCAATCAACTGCGGCTTCAAAACAACTTAATCCCTCCGACTGGCACACACACCAGCGCTGTGTTGTTGCTATGCCGGCTAGATGTCCTGCACCAGGGTACAATTTCACACCATTGTATCACACTGAGTCCGGTAGTTGTGTTTATCTTTTAAGGTATTTTGGAAATGCTTTTTCTCCCAATGAATGACCAGCGGTATTTGCACTGATGATTTAAACATATTTCCTTCATGCCGTGGTCAATCTAGATTTATGGTTCCAAGCACGGGAACTGGGAATCTTTTGTTTCACCATTTTGGTTAATGAATACAAAGGCTTAGCAAAAGCCTTTGTATTCCTCAAACATGCATACCATGTGGGGAAATGTTTCATGGGGTGAAAGTTTTTTTAAATTTATTTTGGTTGTATTGTTAGGGCCACTGTGACTGACACTGTACATCATATAAATATATAGTTGTAGGACTATATATATATATTCATTTTTATGTATGTATATATATATATATATATTTTTTTTATAAATATATGTATTTATATATATATATATATATATATATATATTTATATACTGTATATTCATATATATATATATATATATATATATATATATATATAAAATGTTAGGACTATGATTATTGAGACATTAACTAACATTAACTTGTAAACAATGTTGTAATTATGCATTTGGCTAATGTTACCTACTTAATCTAATACTAGATTGTTGTCTATTACAATGCATCATATTCCATAAAATGATACGTGCTGTCTATGAAAAGAAGTTTGTATTATTATAATTGCAACACATTGTTTCTCATAGAAATACAATGGAGCGGGCATTTGAGATGTTTCCCTTCAAAGCCACTGATATGGTTCCCGCTGTGCCACACAGCAGCCCTGCTGGCATCACGCCCTCTGCGCTGTGATACCCGGGCGATGTCACGCACCTGGCCGGCCTCCGCCGCCGCCACTGTGACACCCGATCGCGCTGGGCCTGGCCTTGGCGCTGTTCGTGGATGTTGGTACAAGTGTAATGTGACAGCTCGTTCCTTTCACATGGCATCCGTCTGATGTCATCTCCACGCGCGCGCCGATGGGCTTATGCTGCTCAGTTACAGCGCTCTGCGCTTGCCAAGACACGGGAAACGCAGATCCATTTGGATCCCTTCTGTCAATTGTGTTGTGTCAGGTGTGCATTGTGGAGATGCCGAGTGGTGAACGGCGGACGTTTGACGCAACGCGTCGCTTTGAAGACTCTGGGGGAGCGGCCCGCGGCCTCTGTTTGTCACGTTAATTCACAGAGCAAATGTCCCGAAATATTTGTCAAGGTCCAACAATAGGACAACAATGCAGCAAGCTCACAGTTTTAAAAGTCCAATGCACACTCGAGATATTAATAGTGAAGCTAGAGGAGAAAGAATAGTGAGTATGCATACAATGTAAAAAAGCTCAGAACAGTTGCATGACCAAGAAGACGATGCGAAGAAGACCGCGTGAAGAAGACCTTAATAAGAAGACTTTGTGAAGACCGTCTGAAGAAGATCGTGCAGATGACCTTGAGAAGATGACCAACAGAAGAAGACCGTCAGAAGAAGACATTGTCAGAAGACCATCTGAAGAAGACCATCTGAAAAAGACCATGCGAAGAAGACCGTGTGAAGAAGACCTTGAGAAGAAGACCTTGAGAAGATGACCTTGCAAAGAAGACCGTCTGAAGAAGACATTGTGAGAAGACCATCTGAAGAAGACCATGCAAAGAGGACCGTGTGAAGAAGACCATCTGAAGAAGACCTTGCAAAGAGGACCGTGTGAAGAAGACCATCTGAAGAAGACCTTGTGAAGAAGATTGTCTGAAAAAGACAATGCGAAGAAGACTGTGTGAAGAAGACCTTGAGAAGAAGACCCTGAGAAGATGACCTTGCGAAGAAGACCGTCTGAAGAAGACCATTTAAAGAGGACCGTGTGAAGAAGATCGTCTGAAGAAGACCTTGCGAAGAAGGTTCTGTCAAAAGCTCCAGAACAAACGAGGAAACGGAACTTGAGTTGAGATCTCGTTGAAATGTATCCACGTAAAAACCGAAATGAAGAGTATGAGAATGTCTCTGAAAAGGTCCTCCGAAGTTGGCAGGAGGAAAAAGTCTTCAAACCTTTCGAAGAACTGATTCTAGATCTGTAGAAATGGACGACATTGATGACGTGTTCAGGCCGACAGCCCCACAGTTGTGGAAGAATTACATCACTTGCACCCATTGGCATGTAAATGACCTGTTTCGGGGAGTCATAACTGGTCAGATTCAGTCAATAACTCAATGGGGCCTGCGTACAACGTGTCACGGTATTATTGCCATGCCCCCTTATCTAAAACCTACGACGTACTGGTGAATTCCCATACGCTGCACGCTGTCACTGGACTGGTTTACACCTGGTGGAGGAAACAACCGTCGGTTAGAGTACCGCAATGGGTACCGGGTGGGGAGGTGGAGGGGTGGAGGGGGGGAAAGGGAGGGAGCCTCTGGGCTTCCACCACCTGCTCCATTTCTCACATTCTGTCACACCTTAGGGGACATATCTCATCCGGTCCACAGCCCAATTACTCCACGACACATTTAAGTGCCGTCAAGCGCCGCACAGCGGGGGGGGGGGGCGCAAAGGGAGCCGCACGGAAGCCGATGCTGTTGCCATGGCCACTGTCACTCAGCAGATTTCCAAGGATGGAGAGTAATAGAGAGAGAGAGCAACTCTGATTGGTTTGTGTACTATTGTGACCAACAGAGAGAGAGGGCCGGCGCTGACAACAATCACAGACACTGTTGTTATGCAATTCAACAACGAGAATATATTTTGGGAATACTTGGCTGGTGTTATTCATTCCACTAGAAGCATGTCAGCAAAAGTATCTCTCCCTCTTCAGCTCACCACATCAACCATGAAATGATACCATGTGTTACCGCATGGGATCTGTGAAAGTACAAAGTAAACCAACCAAAAGGGAGATTTTATGTGAGAACACACAAATATTTACTGAAAGGAAATAGATTTCTATCTTTGATTGAGAAATGTTGGCGTACTGCGTTTTGCATTGAGTTTATTTTTTAATGAGTGAGGCGAAAAATAAACAAATCTGGAGTAAATCTGGCTAGTAAAAAGGTTATTTCCCCTGGTATGTAGCCTATAAGAGGAAAACAAACTGAATTTCCATCAAAGGCTCAGTTAGAGATTTCACAGCTACCAAAGAATAAAAGCAACTGGATATAGTAGAATAATATTCCACTACATCTATTGTATTTAAAATAAAAATTTCAAATAAATGTGACGGAAAGTTTTGGGGGGTAAACATACAAATTTCACAATTTTGCAAGAGTCTGTGTGCAATGTCGCCCGGTTTAATTTGGACTAAAAAATTGAAAAACAAAAATCAGAAACCGCTTTTTGCCAAGTGTGTTTTCACATGCAAGGAACTTGGCTTTGTTATTGGTACATGACAATATTCACAGTTGCAATAGTATAAGACACAACCGCAAATAAGACAGCGTGTGCTATTGGTCCAGATCCCGTCGGGGTGTGGAAGTAGTTCCTGTGCAGAAGTCATGCGTTCCTATTTGCTGCTCGGTGGTCGTGGTGACAACACCGACAACAGGAACAGGACCTGACTCACGCTCTCATTTCCCGTGAGCGTCGTTTCCTCTGACTCAGTGCCTTTGGACCAGGAGCGCAAGACACATATATATATATATATATATATATATATATACCCATGCTAACTCCTCCCATCAACCCGTATGTGCCTCCGACTCCATGTGAGAACAAAGAAAACATGTTAAACGGTGACAAATGAATGTTTTTTTTTCTTTTTTAATCTTGGGATTATTATTTTTTAGCCATCAAAGCAGAGGAAACTCAACGCCGCTCCATCATCGTGGAGCGCTAATGGGGAAAGGAACCGGGCGTCTTTTAACCATCGGACTCAGAGATACTGTACAAGAGGACGTGTGTGTGTGTGTGTGTGTGTGTGTGTGTGTGTGTGTGTGTGTGTGTGTGTGTGTGTGTGTGTGTGTGTGTGTGTGTGTGTGTACTAATGGGGACCAGAGGTCTGTGGTCTACGTGATGCTGGCCAGAGAGACCAGACGGCCGATGACTGACCTGGGAGGGGGAGGGAGTGAGCGGGGGGGTCATTAAGGAGCTGCTCCGGCTCTAATCATAGAATAACACTCCTTCTTTTATCTACCTTCGGCTCCATCTCACCATGAGAAAAACCAAAAGCGAGTGTAATACAAGCCCCGGTACAGAAGTTCACTGATGAGTCCTCTTGTAAGGAAACATCTGCAAACCATCCACTTGGAATGAGTCTCAAAACTAGGGGAGCTCATTGCCCAACGAGAGGAGGATTAATTGGATTATTTAGCGACCACTTAGTGAATATTTATTGACGTGGCTGCAATGTATCTCATAAAGTGAAATCCCAACCCTCGCTTGCCAGGAGTTTTGGAAAAAGCATAAATTTGAATCGGAGTAAAAATGTGCTTTACAATGGACAGTATAAGCTGGTTGAATGTATGTTATAAAAATAGTTACTTTGCGTCCCCTCCTGTGGCTGCTTTAGTGAGAGCACGGCAGATTAGCATTGAGAACGCCACAGTAAATACGCAATGAAATCCCAACGCACCGATGTCATCTAAAAAATGTAAAACACACACATCGGATGTGTGAACGGAGCTCGTTCGGATAATTTGCTTTGACGTTTTCATTCCTAAATGGTGAGCAGATCCAACGCAGATCTTAAACTGATTAAATAGACCCGGGGAGGAGGGAGCGCGGAGGGCATTAGTTAAGAAAACACAGGCGACGGCCCAGAGAGGGCGACGAGGGGGGGGGGGGTGTTGGCTTATCTAGATCCATTCTGAATTAGCTGCGTCGTGTGTGTGTGTGTGTGTGTGTGTGTGTGTGTGTGTTGAAATAATCATCTCCGTGTTTATGTTTGCTCAGGCCTCTTGGCGCGAGCCTTTACCTAGCTAACGAAGCGCTCGCAAATTCGTTAGCTAGGCACACTAGATTCATTTTGAATTAGCCGTGTCATGTGTGTGTGTGTGTGTGTGTGTGTGTGTGTGTGTGTGTGTGTGTGTGTGTGTGTGTGAGTGCTGGAATAATCAGTTCCCTGTTTATTTTTCCTCAGGCATTTCGACACGTGCCTTTACCTAGCTAATGAAACGGTCGCACCTTCGTTAGCTAGGCACTCTAGGTTCATTACGAATTAGCTGCGTTAGCCGGGTGTGTGTGCTGAAATACACATCTTTAGTTTTTTAGCCTTTACCTAGCTAACGAAGCGGTCGCACCTCCCCTCCCCTCCTTCTCTGTCTCCTTCTCCACCCACGTCTGTCCTTTAAAACTCTGCCCGGGGTAACAGAAGGTCACTGGAATCTGTCTTTCCTAAGCCACCGCTTGTTTCCCGGTAAGCTCATGGCGGCTGGAGAACACGACCACGGCGGCTAACTGACGAGCGCCACGGGGGGAAAAAAGCTGCCTGTCAGACCAGTGTTTTTTTTTTAATATCCTTTACACAGAGGAACTCCCCACAGAAAGTTCACACCTCAAATCGCGTCACTCCGCCTCGGCGTGACAGGCAAATGAGACAAGTGATTGAAACAAAGTTATTACCCGGTGACAGTGTGTAAACTGTAGTTAAACGTTGATTGGCACGGCGAGCGGCCGGACGGTTAAACATAATAACACAAAGGCACAAAGACGCACGTCTCCAGTTTGACAAGCTGACACTTTGCAGCAATATATAGATAAGCCCTCAATCATCCTCCATGACGGCGTCTCCATTAGAAATCACTCCCGGATTGCCTGCATCCGCGAGGAAACCATGACATTTGTGGGCAGCATGCCTCATCAATTTGCAGATGTGCTGACTGATTCACTTATAAGGGGCCGTGCTTATATCCCGGAGACCGAGCAGAGACGATTACACGGACAATCCAGACATCGGTGCTCCGGATAATTATAGTCATTACTGCATGGGAGAAAAGTCTGTCACAGCACATTTTAAATGAAGTAAAGCGAAGGGAAAATATTTTGTGATGTACGAATAAATGAAACCAGGTTTAAAGCTCCGGAGGTGAAAGTGATTTCATAATATTTATACAGTATGTTAAATGTAATAAGGCACCAAATCCCTCTGAATCTACTCACATCTGAATCACTCTCGGCTGTTACAGATTTTTCTGACTTCTCATCCGAGGCCCACTCGGAGCCGTAAACTTTTCAGTTTGCATGCGTATATATATATATATATATATATATATAATAAATATAATAAATAATAAATATTAAAAAATATATATATATATAATATAATATAATAATATTATATATATATATATATATATATATTTATTTAATAATATATAGTATATATATACAAATATATAAATATATAATATTTTATATATATATATATATATATATATATATATATATATATATATATATATATATATATATATATATCACATTGGCACAGAGTCTCTCCCATGTTTAATTTCCATTGTGGCTGAGTCTGTCATTAAGAGAGCAGAAACAATGGTCCAGAATGAGCGGTGCCACAGCGAACAGCTCCCCTGTGAATCCAAGCACAACAGTTCCACGTCGCGCCCGCGCTCTCCAGCCGCTAAATCACATGACGGCATTATTGAGAGCGGTGAAAGCTCCGAACACACACAATAGCTTAAAAACCACTGCTCGACGGGGGAACATGGTTGGGTGTATTGCAAAAATGATGACGTGAGAAAAGTAGCCTGCGTCTCTTTGGCCCTTGCCGTGACCTCTCCGTGACCTCTGCGCTCCGGTTTCCGCTAGTTGCTCAACAAAGACACTTTTCGGGGCTCTCCTCAGAATATATCTGCGTGGCGGTATACAAAGAGACTTTTATTACCAAAGGGTCATATTTATTTGACCGTGGCACGCAAAGTGGCGGCAGATTACGGACAACGCTTTTGACTTGAGCGTGACGTGAACGTCCGGAGGTTTTTCAGAGATCAGAGATATTCTTTTTTCTTCGGCTCGGAGATCTTTCACGGCCTTTCATAAAGATTCCCCTCTGCCGTCACGATATCTACTCCGACTTCACTGGTCTGTTGCAGCAGATTCAACTCACGCTACAAAACCTTTGGGATGATACATGAAAAAAAAACAGTTGCTTTTTTGTTGTTGCCAAGAGTTAGAATCGAGGATCAATACCACAGCTGTGCTTTAAATATGAAGTTACTGCCTTCAGGCGGTTAGCTCCGTGCTTGTTTGAGCATGCAGCATGATTACAACGTGGATGTTATATATATATAAATATATTATACATATTTATATATATAAATATATATATATGTATAAATATAAATATATTATAAATATGTATATATATATATATATATATATAAATATATATATATTTATATATATATATATATATATATAAATATATATATATATATATATATAAATATATTATACATATTTATATATATAAATATATATATAAATATATTATAAATATGTATATACATATATATATATATATATATATATATATATATATATATATATATATATATATATATATCTTTTTAAGAGCTGATTTATTATCGAGTTTGAATGCATTCCATTGACATTCATCTGTGCACGAGGTGTAAAATCTGCCCTCTGCGGGTCCTCCTCCTTGTTGGGGGGCCCAGGAGGCAGAACTCAGCAGTCGGTTTCTGCCCTCTGGGCTGCAAGAACATGGAGACATTTTTACTCCCAACAGGATTTTAATTAGTCTTTTTACATGTAACAGATGTAGTTACATTTTTTTATGCTGTCCAGAGGTAATAAAATCCACCTACCAAGCCGCTACAGTTGACTTCATAGCAAGTTAAACATTGTTCAGTTTAATCTGCATGAAAAAAACAAAGTGTGAAGGACACATTGTGGTTTTACCGAGGCAGGTGTCTGCATGTTGAAATGTTTTATCTGTTTATCTTGAATCTTCTCATCTCGCGCCCAAGCACGAGAATAAATAATTTATTATTAAAACTAACAATCCGCCTTTGTTGTCCCGCCATGGCGAACGCGTGCCTCGTGTTAACTCGCTCGTGCATTATTCACCACAAACAACACGGCGGTGCGAGTCAGTGTTGTGCAAACACTCAGCCGTGTTGTTGCTTACCGCCGCGCTGAGCAGATGTGCAGAAGAAAGTGGCGGCGGGGGACTAATACACCGACGTAAGAGTCCAATCACGAGTGAGAGCTAAACTCTCACCTGTCGAGCCGACACAAACACACACACACACACACACACACACACACACACGCACACACACTGCTGCACCAACCAATTACACCCCGGGGGGACGTGATGGCCGCCACTGTCAGCAAGCGGTTTAATGAACCGCGACTCTGTATATTGGTAAACACGCTGCTCCACACCCGGCTTTTTTTTGTTGTTGCTTTTTTTCTCCAGCCATCATCAAAAGAATCATGTTGGGATATGAATTATTATTATTATTATTATTATTATTATTATTATTTGTATTATTATTTGTATTATTATTTGTATTTTGTATAGTCAAATATATAATTACATTTCATTATATTAATAAAGGAATATCTAATTTAATCTAAAATTACATGTCATTTAGCTGACACTTTTATCCAAAGCGATTTACATTCACACACCTTAGATACAGCTGCAGGGAACAGTTCAGGGTTAAGTGCCTTGCTCAAGGACACATAGATTAGGGCGGGGCTTGAACCACCAACTCCATGATTAAAAGACAGGCGAGCTAACCATTGACCCGCAATCACCACCTCAAATATAACATTTTTCAGATGCTGTGTATTCCAGCTGTCTCTGTCACTGTTACTTAAGACTCTGACCACTCACACACACACACACACACACACACACACACACACACACACAAACACACACTCTTTTTTGTAATCTCATCCTCCGAGTACTTTACCCTAGAGTCAGAAGTTGTGTTCATAAAAAGTGATTCATACCCATAAATAGTGAAATGCTTCTCATAAAAAAACACCTGATTTATTTCGATATTAAAACGACCCCAGCTCCATACTGGTCAACACTTTACAGGGGACCTTTCTAAAATGTACAATTTGCTTTCTTTCCTACTTCTTCGATAGGAATAAAGCAAAATAATGAGGAGAAAGATTTACACCTCATCATAAATCATCACATGGAAAGAGCGTCGAACACAGATACACACGTCATCAGGCTCTATGACTCTTATTCTTGGGGTATTTTTTGCATATTTGATACCGAAGAAAATATTCTCTCTGCCTGACAACACAAAGAGCTTCCGTTTTTTTTTTACCTCGGAATATAAATCACAGCACAATTCTTTCATTCCGCAATTTTCTGGACGACCGTCAATTCATTAAAAGAGTCTTTCTTCCAACGTACGTACACTCTCTGAGAGGGGAAGCGGCATCGCATCTGGTACAAGTCAACACGAGGCTGCTGTTGCCGATTATGAGATGAAGAAACGTTCCGGGAGACAGATGTTTCCAGTCATCCCCTTAAGTCCAGCACGGTTTTATTGGAAATTAATAGTTCCTGGGACTAGATGAAGAAGAAATGGAGTCGGGCTTCGTCTGTGTAACATCATTTAAACCGTGCTGATGAGCTCACATGTGTCCAAAACAAATTGTTGTCACATTTATGAATCCGCTCATCATATATACGTCGACCGATAAGTATGTCACTCCGATGTTTCCAGTTAAATGTTACTTACACTATATAAAAATGGCAAAATGGATCATCGTATGGGACCTCGGACGCTTTCCGCCAGGCCCTTCGAAAAAAAAAAAGAGAAATGAGAACAACGCGTAAATGTGTTTTGATGATGCACGCCCCCCCCCCCCCCCCCCCCCGTCACACACACATTTACACAAAAAGGAAATTACACGACCCTATTCACGAAAAAACATTGGCCGCAGAAAGGATCTTTAATCAACTCTTCTTTTTTTTTTAAACCTTGTGCGCACATTTTAATAGCTTCAACTATACCCACAGTAATCCCCCCCAACCACACACACACACACACACACACACACACACACACACACCTCCACCCCACCCCCAATAAAACACATATTTTAAACTTGGCTCCTTTTTTGATCGGACGGCTCTTTCTTTTTCTTCTGTCCCGTCTTGTTTCCTGCAGGACGCTCCCGTCCTCGTGAGGGGTGGACACACGATGTCACCGGTTACGGTTACGGACCCCTTTATCATTACCCAGACCCCCACACACACACACACACACACACACACACACACACACACACACACACAAAAGCGTAGCAGCTGGCTCTCGAGGCCGACAGCGTCAACTGCGGCGTGTCTCAAACAGTTGGATCCAAAAACCTTTTAAAAATGCTTCCTGTGCGTTAAGCACGCATCTGTTTTCTATCTACCCGCCTCACGAAGAAACGGGCCGACCCGCGGGTAAGGAAAGTACCCGAGGAAGAAGGAGATCGCACTGGGCGAGCCCTCGTAAGACAGCGGGGGTGAGCGCTAATCACACTTATTTTTAGGAAAAAGGCTGTTTGTAGCTTTATGGAAGGAGTAAATATGTCTCTCTCAGTGTGTGGCCTTATCGCTAAGACTTGATACTTTATTGAGATGAATAACGTGTCTAAATGTCATGTAATGGCCTCTGTAATCCTCCCGTTCTTCATCATCAAGTCAAAATGTCAGATATGCAAAATACTTTTTCTTTTTCTGTCGAGTTGCACTTTTTTAAAACTTTGACATGGCAAAATTATATTTCTGAGGGGGATCAAATCCATCATTTCAACCCACAGACGTCAGCCTCGCGGCGGCCCGGGAGCTTTTCGTCCCGAGAGGACCGAAAACGTGCGTGATAAATAAATATCTCGTGGCGATCGAAAGCAACGGCCGTTTCCGTGGGAAACGAAAGCAATCGACCCACCGACCGACCGACAGATGGACCGCGCCGATCCCCCGGAGTCCTGGCTGCGTGCTAGAGAACACAAAAAGATAGATTTTTTTTTATTTGAGAAAAAAAGTAGCTGGATCGACTCGGACCAGAAGCAGAATTTTTCTTCTCCGACCGCCAAACGCAAGTCAGCTGAAAAACAGACGAGTGGTTCTCTTCCCAAATGTACTCAATCTCTCCGCTGACAGATTGACCTCTCGGGGCTTTTCTACCCGCAAAACCACTTTTACTTTTTTTTCTTCTCTTCCCTCGGCTTGTTATTCGAGACGAGCTATTTGACGCCCGAGTTGCCGCGACTCTCTTTATTTGAACCGGATTGCTTAACGAGCGATCGAGAGCCCAACGCGCGTGCTGGCGCCTAATATTACAGCTGGGCGGGGTCACGCGGGTCGGGTTCAGGTAACACCTCCAACGACGCCACGGCACTCAACCTCGCTGTGTGTGTGTGTGTGTGTGTGTGTGTGTGTGTGTGTGTGTGTGTGTGTGTGTGTGTGTGTGTGTGTGTGTGTGTGTGTGTGGGGGGGGCGTCGTCTGTCGCTTTTAGGTTCGGGGGGACAAGAAGCAGACTTCTCCGACTGTCTGACCATTGAACTTAAACCGAAACTACAATTTCCGATTTTACCTAAAAATAAGTCCTTGATCTCAAAGTAAGTGGCCTCCTAACCTATACTGTACCGCGAAAAACAGCTATTAAAGGCTTATGACTTCCAGACCTGGGCTTCGGTCTGAAGGACCCAATGAGGCTCGATGTCAAGGTCCATACGCCACCTGAGCTGCTTTTTTTTTTTGCAAAGCTTTCCATGTGTGAGTTCCCCCTTTTTCTTTGGCTTTTTTACAATGTAAAGAGCTTCAAGAGGTTGGGAAAGCCACTCTATAAATCCACTCCCTTATTGTCTGCATGTGTCGGCACCATTGTGTGTCCCCATTATTGTGCCGTGCCACATTTTCTGGACTAATGGTTTCCACAGAAGGAGAGCCACCTGAAGAAAGGGAGACCAAATGAGCTTCAGCCACACTATGAAGAGACGGGAAGTGCAATAATAATACAAAATAGACACACACACACACACACACACACACACATCGCTCTGCTTGTTTTTTTTTTTTTCGCTCCAACGCTCAGAATCTTTTCAAATAAACCAGCGATGAACTTAAAGATGACATCATTCTTTCATGTACTACATTACCCATGAGCCTCAGCTCATCCCATTGACTTCTGCCCATAGACCCCTTTCTCCTTGCCTGATCTTTTTATTGTGAAAGTCTCTTATTTCTTAATAATTTACCCAGATGTTTCTAAAATTAGTTTAATTATCTGTAAAAATACTGAATTTTAGTAAAATATATGAAGTTTGTAAAATATATTTTTGGGGGATGTGTGTGTGTGTGTTGTTCCGGTTTAAATCCGCCTCACGGAGATGCTGACAATTCCCACCAAATGAGCCGAAACACCCAAATCAGCCAAAAGACGCCGAACTCTCAAATGGACCGAGGCGAAGTTCGATGGGGCGGAAACATCGTCACGCCTCGTTCCCCCGCGCCCTGCTTTCCGGCTTCCAGGTGGCCGCCTCCGGTTTCCACTCTCCGAGTGCAAGCAACACGTTCTCTGCAGGCAGCTGTATTTACGATAAAATAGCGGAACAATAAACTCTTCGCTCCGAATATCTTGTCATCACCTTCAACATTTACAGAGATCCTCGCCTCCTGCCAACGGGGCGCCGTGTACAGTACACATGAACACAGCGTAATAAATGCTAAAAAAACACACACACACACGCACGCAATACTGTACACAGTATTTAGACGCACGCGCGCACTTCTCAAGGGCACGCAAAGATCACATTTGTTTCCATTGGTTTTTATTTTTTGATTCCCATTGTGCCGCGGCCTGTTTGTTCCAGGGGGGCACGGTGTCAGGGAGATAAGGACAACAATGCACCGGCAGAAACACGAGTGGCAGAGCACAGTTTACAAGAGGCTTTTCTAGGAAACGCGCTTGGCATATTTCGATAACGGGACAATGTAAACTATTTGGAGTGTTCTCAATAAACATGGAAATCGCTGGTAAAACGTCGATCAAACCCGGATTCGTGGGTTTAAAAAAAATGCTGTGCGTACCGTAAACATAGAGTCGCACACATGTCTACTTGAAAATGGAAAAAAAACAGGCCCTAAAAATATCGGGGAATATTTGAGCTCAAGGGCTCCGGGCAGCAATGTTGGCCCCGGAGATAAGTCCCTTTAATAGCTCTCGGGGTATGTGGAATATGTCGGTCGGGGATAATACGCAAAGCTGATGAATCTATTTAAATTGATGGTTCCATTGTCCGCAGAGCGCCGCGCCGTTAACCGTCTTTTCCCAGAAGTCCTTTTGTTAGTCCGTTTCAAAAAAGAGGAACGTTTTCCTTTCTGTGCATTAAATGCGTCTTAAGTATGATTTACATCGCATGAGGCCGTTCCCAAAAAAACAGACATATTTCTCTCTCTCTTTCTCTCCGCCTAATGAGAAATCTGCATTTTGAAGGTTCCTCCCTTATTGCTCTTTTGGCCCGCCGATGTTTTTTTTCTCTCTCCTCCACTAAAAATCCCGATCCAGACGATCACCAGGCGAGCTGTCATTCTCCCAAAGCCTCCGGAATGTCGGCGAACCCCCCACCCTCACCCCGCCTCCTCCTCATGCTGATGTCTTACGTTAAAAAAAAAATACGAAGAAGAAATGATGGGTGTAGTGGGGGGGTGGCACGGCTCGTTTGTGACTTCTTTTTAGGCATCGGCGTCGAAATGCACTTCACTCTGGAGGCCTCGGATTCGTCCCGTGCCTTTTGTGAAATCCCGTGACACGAAGTGGACACATCGCTTTGACTTTGGCTGATTGAGGACAGAGGTATGCTGTCACATACCACTTTTTCCCACTGGGAAGAAAATAATTGGACACACACATCGCAAATGATAAATAACAAATGTATATCTGAGTTGGTGGAAATATCAAACAAATGTTTACGCGCTAGGCAAAATCTGTGTTTTTTTGTGTGTATTATGGCCGTATATGCTTTGTGTTATGTTTCTCCATCTGCCTGGATCGTGGTCCATGCCTACTACCAACTACGCCATGACCCTGTTGATGCTCCGCCCACTGTTGAGACTCCGCCCACTCCTCTTCTCTACCTCCATCTGCCTGATAGATCATGGAGGTCTTGATCGTGGAATATGCCAACTACCAACTATTCATACACTCTGTCATACTCATTTATTGTGCTGTTACTGTGTTTTAATTTGTGTGTAATAATTCCTTCTGGTCACATGACATCTATTGTTCTGTCCATTCTAGATAAGGATCCTCCCCTGTTGCTCTCTTGAAGGGTTCTTCCCTTTTTCTCCCTGTGAAGGGTTGTTTGGGAGTTGTTCCTGATCCGATGTGAGGTCAAAGGTCAAGGATGTCTATGTGTACAGATCGTAAAGCACTCTGAGGGGAGTTCGTAATTTGTGAAAATGGGCTATACAAATAAACTAACTTGAATTGAATTAATTGTGAGAAAGCCTTCATATCTTTTGGGGTGTTTTTTTTCTTTTCGTATATGCTTTGTGTTTTCTTTAAAGACGAAATTACTCGTGCAGCTTCTTTCTTTTTTTTAAAGGCAAGCGATATTGCAATAACCGAAAATGATCAATCTTCCTCTTTGATTGAATTCTTTCCTCGAGAGAAAGAAGAAAGAAAAGTAAACGTTGAACTCCACAAAAGTTCCCGGGAGTCCCTGGAGCTGTGTTGTGCGAGATGGGAAGCCTCCAAGGACAAGATCGCACACGGCGAGGCGTCTCGCGTCGACCTGGAGCCGAGCGAGGAACCGGAGGAGAGCATCCTGACGCCGTACGGCGCCCGGTGGAGACGCGGAGCAAGTCCCTGCAGGCCGCACGCCGCCGTGTTTACGCCGTCTCCAAAAGGAGAGGAAAGGAGACGAGGAAAGGAGACGAGGAAACGGTCTGCAGCGAAGATTCTGATCCCTGAGGAGTCGTGCTGCAACTCGAGATTCAAGAGTGTGTGTGAGTGTGTGTGTGTGTGTAAATGTGTGTGTGTGCGTGCGTGCATGTGTGTGTGTGTGTGTGAGTGTGCATGTGTGTGCGCGTGAGTGTGTGTATATGTGTGTGCGTGTGAGTTTGTGTGTGAGTGTGTGTGTTTGTGCGTGTGTGAGTGTCTTTGCGAGCATTTGTGTGCGTTTGTGTGTGTGAGTATGCGTGTGTGTGTGTGTATGCGTATGTGTGTGTGTGAGTGTGTGTGAGTGTGTGTGTGCGCGCGTGTGTGTGCATGTGTGTGTGTGTGTGTGTGTGTGTGTGTGCGTGAGTTTGTGTGTGAGTGTGTGTGTGCGTGTGTGTGTCTTTGCGAGCATTTGTGTGCGTTTGTGTGTGAGTATGCGTGTGTGTGTGTGTGTGTATGCGTATGTGTGTGTGTGAGTGTGTGTGTGCGCGCGTGTGGGTGCATGTGTATGTGTGTGAGTGTGCGTGTGTTTGAGTGTGAGTGTGCGTATGTGTGTGTGTGTGTGCATTTGTGTGTGTGTGTCTTTGCGAGCATTTGTGTGCGTTTGTGTGTGTGAGTATGCGTGTGTGTGTGTATGCGTATGCGTGTGTGTGTGTGTGTGTGTGCGCGCGTGTGTGTGAGTGTGCGTGTGTTTGAGTGAGTGTGCGTGTGTGTGTGTGTGCATTTGTGTGTGTGTGTGCATGTGTGTGTGTGTGCGCGTCTACACTTGCGTCTAAAACTGAGATAGGCACAAATGTTTACACGCAACGACGAAGTGATTTTAAATGTATTTATTTACAGATTATTACATTGTTTATGACATTGTTTTCCCATGATTCATAGTTATTGTTCCGTGTTAAGATTAATTGAATGATGACATTTGTTTAAAAGGGATTTAATTCTTTTTAAATATACACTAATGATGTCGGACACAGCTGGTCCACGTCACCCATCGGCTTACTGACTGTTTTGAAGCCAAAACGTCCGTCGACATTTTTCTTTTCATGCAACCAGGTGGGACGTGAAATATTGCACGTTAATTTCCAAGTTAATTTCTCTAAAGTGAAACGAAACAGATGTGTTCCCCTGTAGACAAAAACATTTTCCGGATGTCACAGACCCAAAAAAGCGTTTGGGAATAAAAGTCCACCTTGCGTTGTGGAATATTTACCACATTTGTGTGTTCCAAAGCACACAAATGAATCTCCATGCTGTCCTAGTATTTGGTGTAAAGACACGTTGCAGCCGGTGGCCTGAGGGGAGCTAAGGCGCCAAGGACCAGTTTCTATTTTGTTTTCTCCATCTCTCTTTCCTGTGGTCCGTCTAATTAAAGGCACACAATGCCCCTCAGACGCACGTCTATAAATATGAGTCGACATTTCCTGTAATTCGAAAAATATATATATATACACTACTGTTCAAAAGTTTGGGGTCACCCACACAGACAATGTGGTGTTTTCCATGAAAACTCAGATTTATTTATCAAATGAAATGCAAAATGAATATAAAATGTATTTAAGACATTGACAAGGTTAGACATAATCATTTTAATTTGAAATATTAATTTTGTTCTTCAAACTTGTTCAAAGGAAGGCCAGTTTTACAGCTTCTCTCACCAGCATAACTGTTTTCAGCTGCGCTAACATAAAAATGTTTTTCAAGGGTTTTCTACCCCTCTGCTGGTCTTCTAAGGCGATAACACGACGTACCACGAGAACACTGGAGATGGGCCTCTACACACCTCTGTAGAGACTTCATTAAAAAACAGATGTTTCTACCTAGAATAGTCATTTACCACATTATGTACACAGTGTATTTCTCATTAATTGAATGTTATCTTCATAAAAGAAAATGTGCTTTTCTTTGAGAAATATGGACATTTCCCCAAACTTTTGAACGGTAGTATATATATATATATATATATATATATATATATATATATATATATATATATAATGCATTTGAGTCCTTTATCTTGATTTTGATCTGAGGAAATAAACATACGGACGCTCAATTTAAAGCACAACGTCCATTTATCCCCCCCCCCCCCCCCCCCAATGGGCTATTTATAAGGAAACCGCTCCTCGGTGTCGTTCATCACACAGGCCTCCACGGCTTACAGGCCCGTTTGATCTCCGCTGACACAAGTCTAATTCATTTGTCGCCCAAATTCCCCTCAGAATACTCCCAAACCTTTGGTTCCCCGACGTGTACATTTCCCAGAACACGAGTTTCTCCGTCCGCAATCATAACTCTGACGTCACGGAGCGGGTGAGACGTGTGTTTCTCACAGCTGGAACGTTTCTGGTGGATAATTGGGGCGATGCATCAGCATGAACGGTTTCAACGGCGCGGAGCACCGAGTAGAGGCCTGAAGGCCGTCACGCCGTCACGCCGTCACGCCGTCACGCCGTCGATGGACGTGGACCGACAATCGTCACGTTTCGAGGAGGGGTTTTCTTTCATGCGTTTGCAGGTGAGCGTAGCTTTTTATTTTTATTTTGTTTCTCAAACACGTCGCTGCGCCGTAGTTTACCTGCTGTTTTTTTCCAATTCCTGATTGACACGAGTAGAATTGGATATAATTGACGTTTGCTTTGGCCAGATGGCTGTGTGTAGCTGTGTGCGACTGTGTGTGATTGTGTGCGACTGTGTGTGGCTGTGTGTGGCTATGTGCGACTGTGTGTGACCGTGTGATTGTATCAGATTGTGTGTGATTGTGTCAGATTGTGTGTGACTGTGTGTGACTGTATGATTGTGTGTGACTGTGTGCGTCTGTGTGTGTTGTGTGTGTTGTGTGTGTTGCGCGAGAGGCCATCTGTTCCACTGTGTGATGGCGGGGCTGCGTTCCTCTCGCCACATCACACTCTGGCCAGTGTCACCCTTCGGCCTCGGGGGGAGTCGTGTTCTCTGGGAACCGAGAGCTTGATGAGAAAAACCTCCTCGACACACACACACACACACACACACACACACACACACACACACACAAACACACAAACACACACACCCTGAAAACCTTGCCACGGAAACAACAATGGAAACCACTTGCGTAAACAAGCGGCGCCCATCTTGGTTTCAGCATGTCAAACTCGATCGCCTCATCCGCCATCGGGGGGGGGGGGGGGGGGGGGTCCCTGACGACACGTGAGCATCATGTGACCACCCGGCTCCTCGCCAGCGGGCAGGAAAACCCGACCCGGAGCCAACCGGCACAATTAGCAATCACCGGGCGCCATTTGTTGTCGACCCACTTGGGTTCACGGCTCAAGCGTTTATTTTTTTTCTACTTAAGCCCTCTTAGAAAGTATGTGTGCGTTGATGGGGTTTTGTGTGTGTGTGTGTGTGTGTGTGTGTGTGTGTGTGGGGGGGGGTCATTAAGAGCACATGCCATTTACCAAAACCAATGGCATCAAACCGTTGCCCATTAAAGGGAAATTACCCGAAAATGACCCTCAAGTCAATGAGGGTCATTATTTTTCCTTCAGCATTGGGGAGGAGGGGGAGGAGGGGAAGGAGGGGAAGGAGGGGGCGGGGCATAAGGGAACCAGCCGCCGTTATCAGTGACTTGATTCCCTAATCGTGTCACGGGGAGGTCAACAAAAGGTGGATTGTTTGGGGGGTTGTTGAACCACCTGCAGGACAACATGGACACCAGAGCGCCGTGGAAAGAGACGCGTGCAGAAAACAGGCGGGTAGACATCAAAGGACGAGAGACGGCTGTCGGCGGTTAGCAACAGGGAGGCAACGCGCGGTTGTTGTGCGTGTTTGTGTGAGTCTGTGTCGCAAACCAGACGGACCTGACAACAATCAGAACCTATCTGGACGGGGCCGGGCGCCCGCACGTACGCCTGTTATCTACCACCGCGGTGGAGTTGTGTACTTCATGTATACGTGTCTTTTACAGCTTAGATATGAAATAGAAACTCGAGGAAGATGAAGACTGAGGCGCTCAGTAATTCAACACTACGTGTGAATCTGAAGCCGGTTAGCCTCTTAGCTTAAAGGGGACGCATTATGAAAATTCCACTTTTTTGTGCTTCTATGCGTTCATTTGGGTATCTGGCACGTCTCCCAACACAAAAACGCTGGGAAAAAACAACTCGGGCGGCTTGTTGTTGTTCCTCTATGTCAGAAACGATACGCTTGAGTGAGTCGATTGGGATCACCACCAACGTCTAGGTAGATGTTGGCATTGGAGCCCCCCCCCCCACGTCCTCTTTTCCCCGGACATGTCCTGTTTTTGAGACGTAAACAATGCGTCCGGCAGGGAAAAACGTCCGGGATTTTGCTTCGTCGGATATTTGTGTTTCTCTGGGTTTTCACCAACTAGTATTTACCCCTTACACGTTTTGGAAATGGTATCTCCCGAGCTCTGGCGGGAGCTCTGGCGGTATAGAGAACAGTCATTGGTCAACCGATCTCAGGGTTGCCAGATACACGATAATTACTCTCCAAATAATACAACCTTTTTGAGCCTTTGGTACGATCCTTCACCGTCTCCAACCTGGCAACCCGGAGCACCTCGCCCACTCAGAACAGGTCAATCTGTGGGGAGGTGCTTCTGACAGGTACAAAGGCTGTTTGAAACGATTCTTGTGGTATTTTGACAAAAATATGTTACAAACATTACATTAAGACCCCAAGGAACCAGATCAACTTGAGGAAAAATGGGCATAATATTAAAATATAAAGTTTACACCAAAGCCCGACGAGGGCTGAGCTACGTACTGACTCACACTTTACTTTCACAACAAATCTGTGGGCAAGGTCGGTTTATTGTAGGTTTATACAACAAGATTCCAATTTTAACTTTTTTGTTTAAATTTAGTGCTTTTATTGTGAAATTTTGATTTGCTTGGTAGAAAAATATAATGCAGCATCCCGGTGATTTTTGTTGCTTACTTCCAGTCACCACTCCACTTGTAACTTTCAAATAAAGGCTAAAATGCTAAAAAAAAAAAAAAAAATATATATATATATATATATATATATATATATATATATATATATACAGTACATAAAAATAAAATGATATCACTCTATTCAATCTGTGGCGTCAACCGAGGGTCAAAACCAACGAGTCAAACAAGCTGCGGCTGATTCACATCAACATTTACATTTCTAAAGGTATTATAAAATCAGGGAATGTGGCAATATGTTATAATCCACACACACACACACAGAAGGAAATAGCATTTACTTATTGTTAAAAGGAGACAGGGTCGAGGGGCACTTTGGACAATTGAAAAGCACTCTATGGTTCCCCGCACATGGATCTCACTGCCCTCCCTAAGTGCAGGAACGGCGAGCGATGGCGACTGCATTCTTTACAGGCACCATACCATTAGACTGAGAGAAAAGAAAAGCGAGAGGGCACGGCGTGTCACGCACAAAAGTAATTGAATCGCTTCCTTTAAGCCATATTCAATTACCGCGACTCATAAATGCACTTAGGTGAGCGGTCCTGTGGGTCCACTTATCGAGTCGGAGCCGCGGTCGGGATGCTCTTAAGGAATAACAGCGGGTATAATTTAGCAATCGGGTTGTCAGTGAACAGTTATTGTCAAAATACATTTATGTTTTTTTTTGTTGCATTGCCAGTTGGTGAAAGGGAGGATTTGCCCTTGTTCAGGCGAGGTCAGTGAATAAAAAGTGTTTTTTTTTAACCAAATTATTACTCTTGCCTGTTATTACATTCTCACATCTGGTCCCTCCCGGTCCGACCTTGACGTCGACCTGACGGCTTCCTCACATGAGCCGACGCTCTTTGTGCAGCTCGAGTACAGAGCAGAACAAATGCCATGTTTTAAACTGGTTCCCATTAATAATCTATATACCTGAGACTGGAAAATATGTTCAATTACCATTAAGCCCAATTATAGCTAATAATCTAAATAATCTCATTAAAATATTATTATTGTATATATAATATTATTATTATTATAGCTAATCTAAATAATGTAATTATAATATTATTTTTATATATCTAATAGTATTATTAGTATAGCTAATAATCTAAATAATCTTAATATAATCTTATTATTATATATCTAATATTATTATTATTATAGCTAATAATCTAAATAATCTAATTATAATATTATTATATATCTAATATTATTATTATAGCTAATAATCTAAATAATCTAAATGTCGGTAAAAGTGCCTCATACCTATACATTTATTTATTAAAGTGTACAATCTCTCCACTTAATTTAGCATTTAGCATTTTTTCTTTTTAGAGAATTTAAAATAAATTCCGTCAATAAGGTGTTTTTCAAAGTCCCAGGTTAATACTGTGTCTGTAACTCCACATGCTCGACGTTTTTAAAAGTTGGTTTTCGTGAACATTTCCCAGCATCCTTTATGAATCAACCGACCGAGGTACTGGCTTCAGTCTCCAGTTTTAAAGTGTCCAGCGAGTAGTATTTTATTTTCAGAGGATTGATAGAAGCAGACCATTCGCCTGTTTCTGGAGGAAACACCGGCGCACAAGTACCTAATTGTGTCTGATGGGGGAGGAGAGGGGGGGGGGGGTCTGCCGAGTCTGTTTCTGTCCTCCCACCATCACTCAATTCCCTAAATGCTCTCTGTTCGCCGTTAACCCAGCTGGTCCCGTCCTGGGCCTGGATCAGAGAATACAGTAGGCGGCCTTTGAAGGGATCAAGGGGAAGACTCCCGCTGCTCGGAAAACAGAGTTCAAAAACCCTCCGCCGGCCCGAGGTCAAACACAGGGGTCGATGTGTTGTTGTTTTAATGCTAGAATGTGTTCGGGCCGATTTAAAGAACTGTGGCGGCTTTCATAGATCAATGCGAAGGGGAGAGAGAGAGAGAGCAGGACGAACGAGTGCAAAGGACACAGAGCAACAGAAACACGCTTAGATTTAGAGGATTCGATATTTAAGAGAAAATCCTGAAATTGTCTTTTTCTTATGCATTGGACGAACATATAGGCGATCAGAAAAACACATCGCGGGAACGGAGCAGCGGGGGCGGACAGCAGGACCGTCAACAGAGGGATGGGAATAGGACGAGTTCCTGTTTACCAGGTGAAGACGGACTTTGATGGCGGTCGGGGGTCAGGGGGCTCGAGGAAGTCTCAGCTGAGTCTTGAACGGGTTTTTAGAGTCAATACAATGAGAGGAAGACTGGAAAATGGGGGCAATACTCTGTATTGGCATTTACTTTGCCTGAATTCCTTATAAGAAATACAAACAAGCAGAATATGGCATGTTGACTGATGGATTTACAGGACTTTAAAGCACATTTCTATGACCCAACATTTTGTAAAATCTCCGTGTATACACAAGTATATGCATTAAATGACAAAAGTTTGATTAAAAGAATAAATATGTATATAAATGGTTATTCTTTTAATCAAATTGCGGAATTGAACATATGAATATATAACATTTCCATGACTTTTCCAAAACTTTTGGGCTATTTTTTATTTTTTTTAAAGGACTTTTCCAGGCCTAGAAATAACCATTATTTTAATTTAATTCCATGATTTGAGAGTTGAGAGTTCACTTTAAGCCCCGCCCCCCTTTGTGAACGCTTCCCACGCAGCACATAGTCAGTTTACATTGAAGAAAGTAAAACTCAAAATCATTTTATTTTATTTTTTAAGCAAAGGCATCTCATTCATATTGTAAATACACTTTTCTTCTGCTGATCCTGAGACGTCTGTGTTAGTCGACTAACAATTTCTTCACTCGAGGAATGATTGATAAATATTGGGACAGTGAAAAATGGAAGACCAATCATGTTTGGCCACTCAGCTGACATACTTCATATTTTTTAAATGAAAATAAGTGTAAATATATATTGTTTTGTTTTCGTTTTTTTTGGTTCATGTTTCATTATCCCTCTCTTTTGTTGTTTATCCTATGTTTCAAACTTCTCGCTATAAATATGTATAACTGAAAAAGAGCATCATCTAAAAATGTAATGTCAATTATCTGAAAAGACATCTGTAAATGTGTAATTGAATCTACTTTCAATAAATAAATGGAAAAAATGGAAAATAAGCGTAAAGTTGTGCTTATTTGACTGGAAAGTAACGGTAATAAGCTCGTAAATTATTATTCTTGACTTTCTATTCAGACATGCCTCTATCCAAAAGCCTTTCCATCTAAACGTATTTGTACATCAGTTTCAATGCTGTGGAGGATGAATGAAGCAAAGGGGCCCTGGGAGAGGTGTGAGGGGGGGGGGGGCTCAGAGATCAATGAGCGGCGGCAGAGGAAGAGGAGGAGTCGGGCTCGACCAATCACAGCGGGCCGTGGGGAGCCGCATCTGACGCAGACCAGGAAGCCACCTGATGTGAGCGGGGTCAGATAAACGCAACCGAACTGACGGTCACACGGGACAGGTGCTTCCTTCGCACACACACACACACACACACACACACACACACACACACACACACACACACACACACGCAGGCTTACACACACACACACTTGCAAACTATATTAGGTCTGTTGCTCATCTCCTCCCTCAGCTGTGTCAGAGGCTTTCCCAGACATCCAGCCCCCGCACACACACACACACATACACACACACACACACACACACACACACACACACACACACACACGCACACGCATCCTCAGACAGGAGCGTGTGGAGGCCAAGGAGGACGGAGGACAGGGCACGCACGCAGACAACGGGCAGGAAACTCTAGAGAGCAGCCGCGGCTATTTTCTCTCCTCCTCCGATGCTCTCGGTTTCCATATCGGACAAAAACAGGTCGGGGTGGGGGGGGGGGGGGGGGGGGGGAGGAGAAGAAGAAAAGGGAGGGAAGAAAGGAAAAAAAATGCAGAAAAAAAAACCCCGGAGCGCTATTAAAAAGTCAAATAAACCTTGGAAGAAAAGTATCAAAAGGAAACGCAGCGACCCCCGAAATAGGAGCGTCTCCGGTCCGGTTTGCGTACGCGAGGGACTCGGACGGCTCATCCTTCCTCCCGGGTTTCCTCCTCGCGGTCGGCAGGAAAGAAGCGTATATACGTCGAGTACGGAGTCGCTCCAGACGGGGCCCGCCGAAACGTACACAACCACCGATCCACCACGCGTGTAGGAACCAGGGTGTGAGGAATGCGGCGTTCCCATACGTGCGGGACCGCGTGGATTAAAACAATGGGAGCGTCGCGAGCTGGACGGGGGTCGTGAGAGGGGCTCATGGACGAGAATAGGTAGAGGGGGGGGGGGGGGGGTGGTAGTCTGAGTCAGTGTGCGAGAGGTGCACGTATGCAATCCTGCACATACGCCACACACACACACACACACACACACACACACACACACACACACACACATTTGGAACCTATTACACGTGTGACCTCAGGCTGCAACCGAAGACGAGCGGCGGCTCGCTCTGACCTGAACCGGGCCGCACGCCTTCTCGGCTCCGCCAGAACTCTGAGGGGGGGGGGGGGGGGGGGGGGGGGGCTGTGTCATTTATCAAATCGTAGGAAGTAAGTAATTTCATACGCGATAAGAGGAGTGCATCCTTTTTTTTGTGTGTGTGTGTTTGCGTGTCACCGCGCGGTTTCCTGGCGGCAATATAGAGAGCTCGGGTCGTTTAATGTTACCGTCTCCGAGATATGATGACATGGTGGGGGGGTGGGGGGGGGGGGGGATTTATGGGTATTCAGGCCACAAGTCAAAGAGGTAGAAGACGCTCTCCGTTTAAAAGTCCTCTTCCGTGAACCCCATGGAAGCACTCACTCTCCACATGCGCTCTGAAACGTACACAGATTAATCTTTATGAGAACGCGGGCGACGGGAAAACATGAAAAACTCTCGCCGTAGGGAGCAGCGCTCCTTTTTCTCCAATTTTTTTTATGACAGGAATGTTTCAGTGTTTTTACAACAAAACAGATTATGCTGAGAGACCCAGGAGGGGGGGGGGGGGGGGGGGATCTAACAGCCGGGTTGCCGTGTGTCGGTCAGCGGCGGTCGGCCTCAGTGGGATCCGTGTTTGGACCTGTGTTTGTTTTCAGTCTCTGTAAAGCCACAGAAGAGAAAAGAAGAAGGGAAAAAAAAATCTTTTAATCATTTCCCCCTCTCTCTTTCCCTCTCTCTCTCTCTCTGTTCACTTGTTCTCCGGCCCTCGTCCTCGCCGTGGTCGTCGTGGTCGCTGCAGCTCGCTCTGGGATTGTTTTGCGCCGTCTGGCCGGAGGAAGGAAAGCGGTGTGAGAAAGTGGCTGTTTTTGTGCGGCGGACAGGATTTGGCCTCGCGGCGCGCGGTTCCTCTCCGCGCGCCGCGAACAATGCCGTGGCGTCACGCCCCGCGCTGACCCTCGCCGCTTCACATGGAAACACGGGCCCAGAAACCCCGCTCCCATGGCTCGGAGGTATAAGGCCACGAAGAGAGAGAGAGAGGGAGGAGAGAGAGAGAGAGAGGAGGGAGGAGGGAGAGAGGAGGGAGGGAGAGGAGAGAGGGAGAGGAGAGGATAGGGGGAAAGGAGAGGAGAGGGAGAGAGAGGGAGGGAGGAAGGGGAGAGAGGAGGAGAGGAGAGGAGGGAGGAGAGGAGAGAGGATATAGGGGAAAGGAGAGAGGGAGGAGAGAGAGAGAGGAGGAGGGAGGGGGGGGAGGAGGGAGGGAGAGGAGAGAGGGAGAGGATATAGGGGAAAGGAGAGAGGGAGGAGAGAGAGAGAGAGGAGGGAGGAGGGAGAGAGGAGGGAGGGAGAGGAGAGAGGGAGAGGATATAGGGGAAAGGAGAGAGAGAGAGGGAGGAGAGAGAGAGAGGGAGGAGGGAGGAGGGAGAGAGGAGGGAGGGAGAGGAGAGAGGGAGAGGATATAGGGGAAAGGAGAGAGGGAGAGGAGGGAGGAGGAGAGGAGGGAGGGAGAGGAGGAGGGATAGGAGGGAGGAGAGGAGGAGGAGAGGAGGGAGAGGAGGAGGAGGGAGGGAGGATATGGGGAAAGGGGAGAGAGGAGGAGAGGAGGGAGGAGGGAGGGAGGAGGAGGAGAGAGAGAGGAGAGGGAGAGGGGAGGGAGAGGGAGGAGAGGAGGGAAAGGAGGGAGGAGAGGAGAGGAGGGAGAGGGAGAGAGGAGAGGAGGGAGGAGGAGGAGAGAGGGGAGGGAGAGAGAGGGGAGGGAGGAGGGAGGAGGAGGGGAGGGAGGGGAGAGGAGAGGGATAGGGGAAAGGGGAGGGAGGAGAGAGGGAGGAGGAGGAGGGAGAGAGGAGGGAGGGAGGAGGAGAGGAGGAGAGAGAGGGAAAGAGAGGAGGGAAAGGAGAGAGGAGGGAAGTGAGGGGAGAGGAGGAGGGAGGGAGGGGAGGGAGGGAGGAGGGAGAGGAGAGGATATGGGGAAAGGAGAGAGAGGAGGAGAGAGAGGGAGGGAGGAGGGAGAGGAGGAGGGAGAGGAGGGAGAGGAGGAGGGAGAGGATATAGGGGAAAGGAGAGGAGGAGGAGGAGAGAGAGGGGGAGGAGGAGGGAGAGGAGAGGGGAGGAGGGGAGGGGAGGGGGGGGAGGGGAGAGAGAGGGAGGAGAGGGGAGAGAGGAGAGGGAAGAGGAGAGAAGAGGAGGAGAGAGGAGGGAGGAGGAGGGAGGAGAGGGGGAGGAGGAGGGGAGAGGAGAGAGAGGGAGAGGAGAGAGGGAAGGGAGAGGGGAGGAGGAGAGAGAGAGGGAGGGAGGGAGGGAGAGAGGAGGGGAGGGAGAGGAGAGAGGGAGGAGGATAGGGAAAGGAGAGAGAGAGAGGGAGAGAGAGAGAGGAGGGGAGGGAGGGAGAGAGGAGGGAGGGAGAGGAGAGAGGGAGAGGATATAGTAGAGAGGAGAGGAGAGGGAGGGAGGGGGAGGGAGGAGAGAGGGAGGATAGAGAGGAGGGAAGAAGGAGAGAGAGGAGGGAGGGAGAGGAGAGAGGACAGGGAGGTAGAGAGGAGAGAGAAGGAGAGAGAGAGGAGAGAGAGAGGAGAGAATAGTGCAGAGAAAAAGAGAGGAGAGAGAGGTAGAGGAGAGAGAGAGGGTAGAGAGGAGAGAGAAGGAGAGACGAGAGAGAGAGATGGAGGGAGAGAGAGAGATAGGAGAGGAGAAAGTGAGAGAGGAGAGATGGGGGATGTCTGTGAAGCTAATAGAGGAGAGGAAGCCGCTACCAGGAGCATGTGTAGCCATGGCGATGATCAAAGCATACCACGATGAGGCTGATTAGGGGGCGTGGTCATAAATCACCATGTCACCATCACCTAGAGCGCAGACTCGCTCAAGGTAGCCGTCGTAAAAAAAAAACAATAAAAACGCAGCTTCGACTTCTTGCATTGTCACAGTCGCACCCCCCCCCCCCCCCTCCCTTCGCTCATTACCGCATTGTTGCCCCTTCCCGCTCTTTGTGTACAAACTAATCAGACTAATCAGCTGGGGTAATAGAAGATGGGATGTTGGCACGCAGAGCCTCACTTCCCCTAAAGTGGCCCGAGAGAGAGAGAGAGAGAGAGAGAGAGAGAGAGAGAGAGAGAGAGAGAGAGAGAGAGAGAGACACGTGAGGGGAGTTTGGCTGAGAGAGCT
Organism: Liparis tanakae; assembly: GCA_036178185.1. NCBI lineage: Eukaryota > Metazoa > Chordata > Actinopteri > Perciformes > Liparidae > Liparis > Liparis tanakae. The sequence goes on along the minus strand of CM070101.1, from coordinate 16,408,301 downwards.
GCACGGCTAAGTAGTGAGCCGCCCTCCTGCTGGTGTGGATGTCGGGGCTCTGGGAGCCGCTAATGAGGTCGTCGGCGGGGGAGGGGCCTGGTGGGCTGGGTGGGCTCCGTCTATGAGCTGTTAGGTACTAACGTTCAGAAAGTCGGGTTTTTAGAGAGAGAAAAGGGGTTCGGCCATTGGTTTCCATCGCCGTCAAACTTCTTTGAAAGAGAAAAGAACTCCCAGCCGGCAGATGTTTTCACTGTGATCACTTTGTACCTCCAAACTGATCATGTGACCACAAGATCCCAGCAATACTGGAGCAGTGGAACGCCTGCATCCCTAAAGTTAGCTGATTCAATAGTATTATTTAAACTCCACCTTTCAACATACCATTGGGTTGATTTGAACATTATATGGGCTGTTTCTTATCTTTGTTTATTTATTTTTATCGCACCATCCTTTACTGTGCAGTTGATATGTTTTGGTCCCTGTTATTGCCAAATTGTTATAACTTACTGTACTGCACTGTAGTGCAATATAAATTAACTTTACTTACTTTCTTTAACCCTCCTCTTACCTTTGGGGTCAATTTGACCCCATTCAATATTTAACGTCTCTAAATAAATGAATTACATCATTTTTTTTGCTTCATATTTTATGACTTTTCCTAATTTATTGGGGACAACTGGGAAAAGATCAAATTTGATGATATGTTTTTAATGTCCTGAACACAACTTGTACGCATCGGTGTTCTTTGGGGTCAATTTGACCCCAGGCTGTTTTTCACTGTGTCAAACATATAAGAAATATTAACTTTTTATTTACTTAAAAGGCTATTTAGGTGGTCAAGAAACAAACACAAAGTACCTGACACTTAACTTGGGAAACAATATTAATTCTAATAATTTGCTGGAGTTTTTAACTGCTGGGGTCAAATTGACCCCAAGGGTAAAAGATGTTAGTACATGTGAAGGTAACAGGAGGGTTAAATGGTGAGTACAATCGTGAATCCCATACAGAAATGATGGCAGCAAATAAATAAAGGCTGAGGAAGAGAATGTCGTAAACAAGCTGTGCCCCCCGAAATATGCTGAGCACGCTCAGAGTACACCAGGGTTCACTGTCAATGTCACGTCGTCATGTGAGAAGTTCCTGAGAAAACTGTTTATGTGGATTTCACATCCCCGTAAGGTCCATCGATACGTCATCTGCACGCATTGGATCCCTTCTTATCTCCTCGAGAAAAGAAAAAAAACTTGTTTCAAATTCCTCATCACCGTCTAGATTCTGGCGAAAAACTGAAAGCAGCTGATTCATGTCGCACTCAGAAGGAGGGCGAGAGGCATTCCACAATAATTCATCCAGCCATACGACCATCAACAGTAACCGTATACCCTGGTGCCGAATAGACGGCGCTCGCTCCCAACTATAACCCGTTTTATGTGAACTCGTGAACGTGCAGTGTTTGCATAGAACTCCAGTAAAAACCTGATTGGGAAACATGGCAGTGTGTGTTCACAGCTCTCTCTCTCTGGACCAGTTTGGCATCATTGCATGCATCATTAATCATTAAAGATATGATTTGGCATCATTGCATGCATCGTACAACGATTAAAGATATGATTTGGCATCATTGCATTCATCATACAACGATGAAAGAGATGATTTGGCATCATTGCATGCATCATCAACGATTAAAGATATGATTTGAAGACATCTGAAGTGACGTGTAGGTATGAGGTGCTTTTTTTGTCCTCAGCCGTGTGAGTTACAATGAGGGGTTTGAAAGAAATATGGTACGTAAATATGGTATCAATAATTATTGGTAGATCAGGCTCTGTGAGTTGGGGAGCTACGCTTCAGAGGCAGACGACGAAGCTTGCTGAGAAAAGGGTGTAATAAAAGTGTAATAAGAGTGTAATAAGGGTGTTATAACAGCGGAACATTTCCGTACGTAAGACGGCGACTTGGTATTTTTATTTGTTGTGAGTTCAATCGTTAAACCGTTCTGTTGACTCATCGCTGCGTGAGGATAAAATGTAGCAGACGACTCCTTTCCAAATCCTGCACAAACTCAGCTGAACCTGCTCAGGAGAGATGTGCCCGCCTCTGTCCTCCCCTTTCCTCAAGTTTTGTTTTCATAGTAGTTGGCAGCACAGCATCTACCCCCCCCCCCCCCCCCCCATGCGGGGTTGGCACAGAGGCAGCAGACTGTCTCCGCCCAGCGCGGTGACTCACCCGGCTGGAGTGTCAGGATGGACGCTGCCAAACTTTTCCCTCGTCACCTCCGCCTGTGTGCTGCACCGCGCTCGCATCCGCTGCTCCACAACTGCACAGCTCAAATCTCTCGTCTTCTCATCCAACTATGGAAATGGGATATTCCGATACTTCAGAATTCAGAATTGATTCCATATTGGTCATTAGAGCCCGATCCATCGGTCATGATTCGCTTGATTCTTTTAGGGCCCATGTGTTTAGGTTTTATTAGCGGAAATGTTCAGTAATGAATCATCTGAAACTAAATAATCACGTTTGTGTGACCTTTGCATGAGCAATCAATATCCCCATGTTGACCCACGGCGTTTCTATGGTAACCCAGAACGGCTCAAGTCTTTTTACGACGTAAAAAGTAGTTCTACTTCGTAAACATTGTTTGTAAACATTATTTTATGTAACCCTGACCCCCTCGAGCTCAACATCAACATCGCGTAATTTATTACAAACCGCACGCAAAACTAAATGCTAAAACAACAAGTAGTGAGACCCGGGACGTAGCCCCCCCCCTGTGAAAGGTCAACAAGTAATCAAACACGACTTCATTTAGCTTTTGTTGCCAGCTGTTTAACCCCCCCCCCCCTCCTCTAGTCTCTCTGCTAAGCTAAGCTAAGCTAAGCTAACCAGCTGGGGGCATTCTTTCCATGAGGTAACTGCAAATATCTTCCGTACGAGACACTCGGGGGGATAAAAGTGACTCGTTATATTTCTCTCAGGATGGACGGCAGGCCGTCGGCTCGTTCCCCGACACACCCGAGTGCGAGTGCGCCTCCCTCCACATTTTTTGGGTGAGCGCTCATACGGATTCCAAACCCCGAGGTGACCGACCCCTTCCCCGTCAAAATAATATTTACAACCCTGGTTTTGGAGAGAGAGAAAAAACGTCTCGTGGGCTTCCAAACGCCCGGCGCTCCGACGTAGAGATGTGTGTAAACGTGTGTCATCACCAAAGGAGGATGCGGTCAAAGGTCTCTAAACTGTTCCGAAGTGTGCTAAGTAGACAAGCCGGTTGTTTATAAGTCGTAGTTTTTACGAGAGGGGATGTAGACGCGAGATAGAGACGGTGTCTGAACAGGAATCAGACATGTGAAGTATGCTGCTCTGACTTGCTCTGCAGAAATGTTGGGAAGACGTTCAACTGATGGACGAATCGTACGAAAGGTGTCCAAGTCCATGTCTCCTGGTCCGTCGTGAAAGAGGCGGATGTGTCTCGGGATCCGCTGTAGCGCTTTAAAGCGACACTATGTAACAATTCCTACCTTAAAATAACAGCTTGAAAAAAATGTTGCCCATACAATGACTTTTAATATGGTCTGTGGGCTAAAAACCCGACTATGTAAGAATTTGTAGCCACCTGGTCCTTGGACCTGCTTTCTGTCAGTGATGACCAACGTCACATAGTCCAGTCCACCTCACAGGGGACTTTTTATTGTCTCCGCTACGCGACGTAGAGACAGAGAGACATGCTGCTGTGGAGACGACCAATAACAGACCTTTAGTTTAAAGAACAAAGACGTCTTTAAGAAAGGGACCTGACATTACTGCTGCTGTCATCTGGAGGATGGAGAAAGTTACAGGGGGGCGGAGGAGATTATCTTTTTAACTCAAACTCAAAAGAGCCATATGCGTCACCGGAAGAGCCATATATGGCTCAGAGCCAGAGGTTCACCACACCTGATCTATCGTAACTGGGTATTTACCACACTGAAGTACACGTTAAATACCTGAAGGGGGCGCTACAAGGGAAACACTACATAATGGGGCTTTAAATGTGTGAATGTAAACATAAGCGCCTGCCTATGAGCTCTTCCTCCTCTTTAATATACAAAAACACGACGGTGGACTTGCGAGTTCAAACGTTTAGAGGTGGCTTCACACTCTTGATAAATATAGCTCACCTTGGTTCCCACACCGTAAACAACCTTGTGATGTCAGTGATGATCCCGGGGCCAGGATGAGGACAATAAACAGGAAGTGGCCTCCGCAGCAAGCTGCATCCCATAATAATCAAGACAGAAGCAAAAAAACACAGACAAACTTAATCCTCAAATCAGGACCAAGACACAAAGTGACAGGTTTTTTTTTTAATGGACGAGCGAGTGAGCCCCGAGTCTCGGCACACGCTTACTTACAACCCCCCCCCAAAACCAACAACACGCCGCAGAAACCCGCCCACGTTTTAAACACAGAAAGCCTCGCAGGCGGAGAAGAGAAACATCAAATGCGAGTTTTTTAAAAATCAGAAAGACGGGAAACCCAAACACTCCAGTAAACAAGAGAATCATAAACGGAGAAGGAGAAGGAGAAGGAGAAGAAGAAGAAGAAGAAGAAGAAGAAGAAGAAGAAGAAGAAGAAGAAGAAGAAGAAGAAGAAGAAGAAGAAGAAGAAGAAGAAGAAGAAGACGTGAACGGCGAGCGGGACGAACACGGCGCCCGCCGGCCGTCGGCGTGGCCGTATTTCATGTTTGACTTAAAAGAGCGAGACCGGGACGCTGATGTTTAAAGACGTGTTTGAAGGCTCGTCGTCCGCGGCAACGCCCTCGCGCTGTAAACAGCCGAGCCGACGGTTCAAACGGCGGCGGGGATTCCTCAACCTGCTCCGACCTGACGGAGACCGGAGGTAAACATCGGAGCTGCAGAACATCTACCGGGTAGATTTGAGTAATTTGCAGCCAACGTGTTAAATAGTTTGTTCATTTAATCGGGCGATCTAAAAAAAAAAAAAATCGACGTACGCGATGTATCTTCATCACCGAGCGAAGACGAGGAGACGTCGGTCCGTCCACCGCTTTGAGCCGCGCTGAAACATCAGGGATCGGACGCGTCGCCACAATGTCACCGGGAGAGAGAACCGTCACCGTGGGAGAACCGTCATCACAAGAGAGAACCGTCACCGGGAGAGAGAACCGTCATCACAAGAGAGAACCGTCACCGGGAGAGAGAACCGTCACCGTGGGAGAACCGTCATCACAAGAGAGAACCGTCACCGGGAGAGAGAACCGTCATCACAAGAGAGAACCGTCACCGGGAGAGAGAACCGTCATCACAAGAGAGAACCGTCACCGGGAGAGAACGTCATCGTCGGAGAATCATCACCGCGGAGGAGAAGGGTTATCATTGGAGAACCGTCATCGCGGGAGAACCGTCGTTCTCCTCAGATTCAGAACGTTCTCCCGGCTCTGAAGCCGCCGCTCATCACGCTCTGGAACGACTCGCCATCCTTCATCTGGCTGAGGCCGGCGCTGGTCATCCCGTTCCCGCCCAACGCCAACTACTGACCCCAGTCGGGGAGGGTGTGAGTGTGTGTGTGTGTGTGTGTGTGTGTGTGTGTGTGTGTGTGTGTGTGTGTGTGTGTGTGTGTGTGTGTGTGTGTGTATGGAGGGAGGGGGGGAGGTACTTGAAAGGCAACCTCGTGACTGTACTTCACACCTATTCCTCTGCCTTCACACATAACGGTGCTTACACACATGGATGCACACACACACTCTGTCTCCCTTCATGCACACACACACACACACACACACACACACAGATAAACACACAGCCGCCTGGACCCTGAAGATAAGGAGCTGGAGCTGTGAGAGAGAAAGGAGGAGGGGGGGGGGGGTGAAGTGTGTGTGTGTGTGTGTGTGTGTGTGTGTGTGTGTGCATGTTTGTGTGTGTGTGTGTGTGTGTGTGTGTGTGTGTGTGTGTGTGTGTGTGCATGTTTGTGTCTGTTTGTGTGTGGAGGGGGAGGGGGAGGGGGGTCTACTCCACAGGACGTCCTGAGCACGGCAAGCTTTTGAAAAGGGGGGGTCGGGGGGGTCGGGGGGGTTGCTCATCACGCCAGACGACAGAAGACCAAACGTCCGTAAACGTGACGGCCGACGAGCGAACGGTGCGTCCGTCGAAAAAAAAAAAGGGAGGGGGGGGGGCGTTAACGAGGAGGTAACGGTTAGCTCATCTTCATCATCGTCTTCATCCGGCAGGCGACCTCTCAAAGCAGCGGGTTCACGTCGAGGGGGAAGACACTAAAGAGACGAAGCTTTGACGACGACCGGCCGCTGGGCAGCAGGCGTACGCGCGGGGGGGGGGGGGGGGGCGTCGTTTCCCTAACGACGGCCCCCGTAGGAAGAGCAGCAAGGACTTCTCAGCATTGATTTCCCTCCTGTGTCCGTGCTGTGTGTGTGTGTGTGTGTGTGTGTGTGTGTGTGTATGTGTGTGTGTGAAGGAGGTCTCAGCAGCAGCCATCCTAATGGGATGTGTTGTATAAGGGGGGGGGGGGGGGGGCGCCTGGGAAACAACAGTGTAACCAAAGGGAAGAGCAGAGGGAAAACAAGGACCCCTCCCTGTCCCCGTACGGACAAACATGTTCCACACACACACACACACACACACACACACACACACCTCCTCGCTGTCCTTTCAGGCTCATCTGGACGGGAGCCAAGTTCCTCTTAAAACACCTCTTCCCTCCGTGAGCTCGGGTCCGGCCGCGTCTCGCGTACTCCGACAGCGGCGGCGCGGCGGCGGCGCTTTAAGTTTCCCTCAAACCGGAGGAGGAAGATGATGGCCGCGTCGATCTTTGTGTACGCCGGCTTTTCATCGTGTTTATTGGCCAACACGCCGACCGTGACAGGGCCTGGGTGGGGGGGTGGAGGGTGGAGGGTGGAGGGTGGAGGGTGGAGGTGGGGTTGGCACCGTGCCCCCTGCTGGAGCAGGTGCAGCCGGAACGGGAGATAAGGAGAACACGCCGACAGATTCCCCCCCGATCAACTTAAAAACACAGATTGAGACGATTGACGAGAGGCTCCATTTGTTCTCTATAGGCCGAGGGGGGAGGGGCCTGGGCGGCCCAGCTTCTGTGGGATTAGAGGTGTGTGTGTGTGTGTGTGTGTGTGTGTGTGTGTGTGTGTGTGTGTGTGTGTGTGTCGGCTCCTGTGCGACATCGTGGAAAAGTCCTCCTCAGCGGTTTCCTGCGGGTCTCCGCTATCGGGCCCCGCTGATAGAGCAGCTCTTCCCCCCGACTTCCTGCCTCGTTTCCTCCCCTTCCACCTCGCTTCCCCTCCCACACTCTCCTCCATCGCATGAATCACCGCTGCCACGGAGAGAGAGAGAGGAGGAGGAGGGCGAGGGACTCCCGACGACTCGCCTAAGAGGCGAATAACTCCGTTTTGAAACCGACCAATGAGATCGCTTCTTGAAGTCACGTTAAATAACGGGAAAAGGCGCACGCATCGCTTCGGGATCGTGTTCCAACATCCGGTTTCCTTCACTTACGAGTTCTACTTTAAGACGAACGCTGAGTCACTTGAACAAGAGGTACCCCCCCCCCCCCCACACACACACACACACACACACACACACCCCCCCCCCTTCCCCTGTTGCCAGTCAGGATGGAGCTTGTCCTTGGCGAGCTCTAACAACTTGAGTCTCACATCCAACACCGTTTTTGCCAAGATTAAAAAAATAAATAAAAGACAGCTCGGGACGATGTGCCACTTGAGCTTGAGTGATGACATCATCCGTCTCAGGAGTGTTCTTTGCGATTTAAAAAAATGTTTTAAAGTCACGCGGAGTTCACGGATCATTTTAAGAAATGAGGGTGTATTTTAAGGCTGCTCTGGTCGCACGACACTTGGCAACCCGCGTCGTCGCCGGGACGACGTCAACAGACAAGGTCATCTACCTGATAATGATGAGGGGGGAGGAGGGATGGGGGGGGGCTGAAAGATGTCCTCCGCACGGTCAATAAACACACAAGGAGCTGCAACGGGAGCGCGGGCTTCGGATTCTTCGAAACCTCGCATTAATTTCAGTGGGAATCGCCGGGGGATGGGAGAGAGAGAGAAAAAAGAGAAGACGAGTGAAGTCTATTGCATGTGTGAATGAGAAGGAACAGGGTGGAGAGAGAGAGAGAGAGAGAGAGAATATTAAAGGGAGGGATACAACATGACTAATCTTGCTGTCTTCCATAATAATAATAATAATAATAATAAAAAAAAGTCCACAATAAGTCTTTCTCTCCCAGCTTCCCATCAATCCTGCACACACACACACACACACACAGAGAGAGAGAGAGAGAGAGAGAGAGAGAGAGAGAGAGAATTGATCCATGACGGCCGTGCCTTCCAGGGAAGGCAGCGCTGTTGTTGGCTCCAGGACGTGACACAGAGCATGTGTGAGGGGCCAGATAGAGAGGCAGAGGCCGATGAGAAAAAGGAAAGAAAATAAAGAGAGAGGAAAGGGAAGCACTTAGGTGTGCTTGATATCCTATCAGCGCCCCCCCCGCCCCCCCCCACTCCCTCACCCCTACCCACCCCCCTAATACCCATCCCGGCATGGAAAAACACCATGAATGGGAGATGTCGCCGCTCGCTTCAAATGAGCGGCAGTTTTTGGGGGTCGTGTGTGTGCGTGTGTGTGTGTGTGTGTGTGTGTGTGTGCGTGTGTGTGTGGGGGGGGGGGGGGAGATCAAATGGTGGACGGATAAAAGCTTTTTGTTCTTGAAAATGCTCCTCAGATGTTTTGACGCAAGACCGAGCGAGAGGAGGAGGAGGAGGAGGAGGAGGAGGAGGGGGGGGGGGGGGGTAGTGCGGAGACAAAACAAACAGCAATTATGGTGTTTTTTTGTGAATCTGTTTGAGGAAAAAGAAGAAAAAAAAAGGCCTCAAGATCCATCCTCTAGGAAACATCTGCCATATTGACGCGTGAGGCCGGGGGAGAAGACACATTCCTTCCCAACCCCGGTGAAACAAACGCAGAGCGAGTCGCGTCTCCAAACCTGAAGGTGTAACGCGAGCAAAAACGCACACGCTCGTACACAAGGTCTGCTTTTTGCTGCACTCCAAAATATAAATATATATATATATATATATATATATATATATATATATATATATATATATATATATATCTTGCATAAACATTTATAGTCCAAACGAAGATAACGCCGCGATCGCTTCCAGACCGCCGTCCGATGGGCCGAGAGGACGAGAGCACGTCTTCTGAAGAGGAAAGCTCTCGTCTGTCTCACGGAGAGACATTTCTTTAATAATCCACAGCATCTATCTTGCGTCTCGCAAATTCAAAAAAAGACTCCAGGCCTCTCAGTCCAAATCGCCCAGAAAGTCCCTGAGAGGAAGCAGATAAAGTGTAAAAACTACAAGATTCACCGTGAAAGATGTATGGGAACGATAGAAACAATAGCTTAACGAATGTGGCGTGCACTTTTTATTTACGCCGGAGGGAAAGTAAAACCAGCGTGCGGTTTATCGGGGGGGAAACATTGCAGGGGGTGACTCATCAATCTTTAAAATCGGATATATTCGGCCGCGTAAAAACACACTCGAGTGTCTGTCTGGAGGAATGAAAAGATAAATGTGAGAACCCCGTGGAGAGACTAGGCGCTCTCGCGTGCGCGGCGGCGTGTTTACGCTCCGCGGTAAACCGCGCGGCTTCGGCCGAGCGGCGAGAAAAACTGCAGACGGAGGAGAAATCCAATATGGCGACGGTTTGAGAGGCTTGTTGTGCAGTAAACAGAGGAGCCGGCTGCAGTGCGCCTTTGTTTTTTATGTCAACAGTGAGATGTTTAACCAGAGCGCCTCAACACACACACACACACACACACACACACACACACACACACGCGCCTCCGTCCCCTTTGACCTACTACCGTATGTCACCTTTGACTCCCTCTGTGTTGTTAATGTGGCGCTACCGCCAGTAGCCAGCTAACGTAGCTTAGCACAGAGACTGAAAACGGAGGGATAGCTAGCCCTTACAAGTTAACCTTTAAAGTGTACTACTTCCCCATAAATAGTTAAGCTTTTAGCATTAAACAGAAGTGATATGTGTGACAAGTGCGCTTTCCATGTGCTGGGTGTAGTTTTTTTTGGACTTATAGACAGAGACAATTAGTCTGGGGTCATTTTCGCGATTTTACAGAAAAAATAAAATTCACCTTTTTAGGCTTTTGCATATGACACATACCCATGTGTTATGCATGAAAAAAGTTCAGAACAATCTCTGCTCTCTATACAATGAGGCACATTTGTCCTCAGGTACAAGTGGAAAGAGAAAATATGTCCCTAAAGCTGAAAATTGAAGTTCGATTTTTACAAATTCTTCATATCTCTTCTGAAAACACACCTTTAGTCATGTGGACGAACTGTTTTGGTGTTGGAAATTGGTTTATTCTAAGTCATAGGTTCAAAGAAGCAGTGAAATAACTGAATTTAATGCTAGATACATGTAAATAAATGTCTGAAACCACATTTTTTTATTATCGATTTTTGAGTAGAATGATGTGAAAAATAACATACAAAAATGTTATTAAAAAAGAGATAGCAATCTTATATATTTTAAATACCCGATAACATATATGTTGAATTAATTAGTTAAACAAGAAAATATTTATTAAGAGTGACCAAAAAACTAATATTTTGACTACGGAGCCATTCCCATTTTTTTGGCACCCTCAAATCCATCGTGGCCAAAAAGCAAAAGCGAAAGCAAGTTGAGGAACAAACAATTATACCTGGCAGGTATGAGTAAATATGAGATAAGTATCCCTTAAACTTTATTACGATCCGTTTAATAACTGCTTCACCTGCTTCATCCTTTTTGTCCGATGACATCACGACATCCGTCTGAAAGGTCAAATCGAGCACTAAATTATATTTCAAAAGTCTCTTAAGAATTTGGTTGCCTACACTTTTATCTACGTTTCTCTTCAGGTTTATTTCCCCCGATACTCAAATATAAATTCAGTTGCCCTCCGTCCCACGTTGTGTCCAACGCGAGTCACGCGTCGCTCTCTCGGGATATGAAATCGGAAAAATTGAATATACTCTGGATCTATGCGGTGAAACCGAGAGGCCGGACGGACAGAGAAGAGCCTCGGGAATCCCGCCGAGCTCACAGTTTTTAGGATTTAGAAAATGTGGTTTCTGGGCAACGCTCGAGTCCTTCGAGCAATCAAGGGCCAAGGTCGCTCTGGATGGAAGATTCAAAATCGAATGCGGAAAAAAATCACAAAATAATCCAGCGAGCTTTTGTGTTCGGACGTAGATATTCACCCCCTTGTTTCCGAAGTAAAAAACAACTGAAAAAAGCTAAAAATGAAAGCGTCAACACATGAGACGCCAGTGCAATCAGGAAACCTGTTCCGGAGCATCAAATGAAGTACTCAAGCAAGATTAATGTTGCAGCGGCGTGTGTGTACGTGTGTGTATACGTGTGTGTGTGTGTGTGTGCAACCAGAAAGGAAACAATGCCGCATGTTGTTTATGTGACGCTTATTGCTGGACATGCAACCGCAGGAAATCGACTTCAATGCAAACACCGCGGACGCAATCCATGTTTTTCCTCTTTGGGAGAAAGGCGAGGTTTATTTACGGGAAGAGACGCGGCCGGGTCGGCGAGATCAGGAGCGTCGGCCAAAGGAAAGATCCATCTGTCTGTTCCTTGCTGAGAGGAGCGTGGAGGGCGTAGAGTGCACACACACACACACACACACACACACACACTTCCCATCACCAGCTGGATCGGAGAAAGCGGCACTTTGGGAACAGTTGACACGCTGATCTCTTTAATGGTTACATCCTACGCACCCGAGACACTACACACACTTTCCATCCCTTTTAACTCGCTGGCTAAAAATAATTTCAACAAAAAAAATAAAAAATTATACATATTGCAACATTCCTTCCCCTGGATTCACACACGCACACATCCCCCCCCCCCCCCCCCCCCCACCTATGCTTTCACACACATGTACACACTATCCTGTTAGCCACCCCCACTTCCATGCAATCAGAGGCTCAGAATAGGAAGGAGGGAGAGGAAGCGGCCCTGCATTCACAGGCTGGGAACAAGGAGAAGGAAAAACAGCCGGAACCTGGAATTTACGGAGGAAAAAACAACGGCCGGCCAAAAATACCTCGGGACCATCTCCGCAGATAAACAGAAACATCATCGCTCCTCGTCCTCTCGCTCTGCGGGGACGAGTTTGTTTCCCCTTCCGCGCCTTTTCCTTCGCCTCAACGTTTTTTTGTCGAATGTCGAGGAAAACGCCGAGCGGCGAGCAACTTCGGTCGCTCCTCCGATCTTAATTTTTTCGGCCTTCCTCCCGTCTCACACACGTCGGGAACAGCAGGGCAGAAGGTCTCGACCTAATTAGGGCCCGAGCTAATCAGCGCGGAGGGGGGGGTCCAGCCTCTTAAATCTTAGTCGTCTTTACTTTGCATTCTCAGTTTTCGTGAAGAGCCACGTTCACACAAGTAATCTGACGTGTTCAAAGGGGAAATAATCGGATAATTATGATCATCAAATCCATAGCAGGGTCATGTGAGTGAAACGGGTCAAAAGGTCAAAATGGGCCCTCAGTCCTTAAATTAACAAAATGAAATACTTTTATTCAACTCAGGTTTTACCATGTTTTACCATGTTTTTCAAGGTTTTGAAGCAGTCTTTAAATTAAAAAAATATATAATTTTATTCAACTCAGATTTTACGATGTTTTTCAAGGTTTTAAAGCAGTCTTTAAAATAAAATAAAAAATAATTTTATTCAACTCAGGTTTTACCATGTTTTTCAAGGTTTTAAAGCAGTTTCTAAATAATAAAAAAATACTTTTATTCAATTCAGAGACCTGGGTTCTTTTTCTAAATTAAGAGATGCATCTGACTATGAATACCCCTAAGTTTGGTAGCAGTAGCCCCATAATAAGGGCCCTAAAACAGGGAGAAATGAGTCCTAGAGTGCATAAATGACCTGCATATGCTAAATTAAGAGTCCCATTCACATAAAGATCTGCTCCACCCGGCGGAGAGAAGGGACAGCAGCGTGACGGAGCTCTTCCTGTGGCTGAGAGGTGGGGTTCACTGACCCTGAGGTCATTTCCTCTGACCTCTTCTTCCTAATTGATTCAATTTCCAAGCCATTGGTCTCCTATTAGGATGTTCTAATAGACCCATATCCCTATATAATAACTCCATCCGTCGTCTCCAAAGAAAAGGGACGCCAATCTGTGGTACTAAAGCGTAGTCGTCCTAAATCACACGCGTGATGACAGTTCAGTGTAACGACTCCATTTCTTTTACAGACTTTAACCTTTAAATGACATAATTAACCTTTCGGTGACACGGCGGCCGCCATCCGCTCAGCTGGAGCGGAGCGCCGTAGATGTGGGTCGTCTACAAGTGGAAGAGAGAAAAAAAGAAAAGAAGAAGAAGAAAAATAAAAACATTGCGACTAAGTCGTCTCCAGGTCAGCTGAGCTGAATGACACCCAGAACTCCTCCGGTCTGCTTCGTGTACCTGAACGTCACATCTGGCACGATTTTTTTTTTTTTTTACTGCTTAACTGCCTCAAATTCATTACGATTGCATTAAAAAGGAAGGAGAAAAAAAATGAATGTGGTTCAGGCCACAGATTTATAGCCTCTAATATTCGGTTTGTCCTGATCAGATATCAGCGACACAATGTGCCATATTTTGAACGTGTTTTTGAAACTTTAAGACGTGTGGTTTTAATAGAATCAGATATTAAAACCTCAGTATTTCTTTCCCCCCCCCATTAATGAGGTTTCCTCTGTCTGGTGCGATCACATATTTTTGTCAACTTAATAATCATTTCCCCACCGAACCGAACCCAGTGTGATAAGTTGCAGACATTTCAGCGGCGGGAACCTCGTGACCGCCGTGTCGCCTCCAGGCCGCCGTCTCCGAGAAGGCTCCGGGCCGACTGGCTGCGCTGGACAAGCAGCCGGGGTAAGATAGCGGCGGCGGCGGCGCTGCACCGGCGTGCGGCGCGTCATTTAAGCGCCGTGCACTTAACACAATGGTGACGGCGTCTTCGTCATTTCCCACCGAGACATGGACACCCACCGGATAAAGACACCCGGGAGACGCTTAAAGGAGACGCGTCAGACGGGCGTTAAAATCCATAAACAACTCGGACCTGTTTCTGAAAAAAATACTACAAAATGCAAATAAAATTTAGGAGAAAATACATGTTATCGTAGATGAAAGCAATTTAGATATAGATTCTTTCAATGTAGCCAAAAAAATGGTTGGACATGTATTTTTCATTAAAACGAGTGAGTTCTCATGATTGAACTCTGATCTATGGAGGGGTGAATAACTCAACTCCACTAAAAAACTGATTTAATAGTTAGTAATGTTGTTGGTGAAACTATAATTTTTGAGGATTCTTTAGTTTCTGTCCACTTTTAGGTGATTCAACATTAAAACATCACGGCTGTATGTAAGAAACAAAATCACAGGAGGGTTAAACCCACGAGGACTCCCCCCTCCCCCCCTCTGTTTTTTCTCGTGTCTATTCGTTCGCCGACGTTTTGTTTGTCGGCGCGATCCTATCTGACAACGCCTCTCGAGGAGATAGTGCATCCATCGCCACCGCACTTGAGAATTACACAATAAAAAGCCCGGCGGCGAGACGCATCATGGCGGATGCTATTTGAAAATGTGAACGCGTGATGGACTCCATTACCCCCCCCACACACACACACACACACACACTTGTAGTGCGTATAAAATCTTGCACAGTTTATTCTGTGGTGCTGATGCGGAGAATGCTTCATCAGCAGAACGTCGCCATTTGGCAAAAACAACCTCGAAGCCGCCCAAAAAAATAACAACCGTTTCAATTAGCTTGTGAGCTTCCTCTCTCTCTCTCTCTCTCTCTCTCTCTCCTACACGGGTGGCACTCGGCCTCAAGTGGGCGGGAGAATTTCTTCTCCTTTTTTTCCTATGCTTTTTCTAGGGCACGCTTTGCATAATAACACACATCTCATGTTTCCTCAGATGCAAACATGTGCAGGACTGTTAGTGAACATTAAAGTTAACAAACACGAACAAACACTCGCAGGATTGTTCACGACCGAAACGATAAATCACCCAGAAAAAATCTCCGACGAGCAAAGGCGATGCGGCGTTTCCTCTGATTGCGCTCGCCCCTCCACCTCCGTCTGCATCTGCAGCGGTTTGTGTTTATTAGTTTTGGTGTTTGACTTTTTCCCAACGCAACGTCTCGCTCAAACACGGCCGCTCTAATCACAAACTCCTCTCTTAAGGTAAATACCGCGGGCCGGCCTGTCAGAGAGGCATTTTACTAAACTACGTTTGCGGTGGAGGGGTACGGCATTTGAGACGTTCATGTGTGCACACACACACACGTTCCATATGTGTGTGTGTGTGTGTGTTGGCCCCACTGGGTGCGTTATTACAAAGAGCCAATCGGAGCGAAGGACCACACTCTAGCACATCCTGTTTGACTTGACCTCGGAGGATATTCTCCTTTCCCAAGCAAACAAACCGCCGGGCTTTTGGATCGTACCAACGTCGGAGGGGAAGGGAGGGGACGGGAGCCGGGGGACGTCTCTGGTGGGGAATCAGTGGGTCGTTTTATTTCGCAGCAGCAGAGAGGTAAAAGACTTTCTGCCAAACAGAGTTTTTATCTCTGTGAAAAACACCGGGCGAAACTTCAAATGCTTTCCATGAGTACAAAAATCACCGATAACAAAATAATCTCACCCCAAATATTCACTGAGCGGCTTCTTTGAGCCGTCAATCAAATGTCACGGTCCTCTTCAGAAAAACTAAAAGTTGACTATATTATACAGATTCTACAAAAATACAACTGGAACCATGATGTTCATTGTAAATCGATGAGTCCATAGCTGTTCATGTAGATGCCTGTATTAATTCACTATGTCTTAACCCTCCTGTTACCTTTAGGGTCAATTTGACCCCATTCAATGTTTAACGTTGATGTTCTTTGGGGTCGATTTGACCACATGCTGTTTTTCACTGTGTCAAACATATAAGAAATATCAACTTTTGTATATATTTAAAAGGCTGTTTAGGCAGTCAACAAACAAACATAAAGTACCTCACACTTAAACTTGGGAAACAATATTAATTCTAATCATTTTCTGGAGGTTAGAGTAAAAGATGTTGGTACATTTGAAGGTAACAGGAGGGTTAAATAACTCTCTTTGCATTTGATTATTTCTTTATTCGAGAGTATACATATTGTACAAAAGAACATTTCTCGAATATTATAACACAAATCCGTTTCACTTACAACCTTCAAAATAAAAGCACGGGTTATAAAGGTGATCATGTGTCTTTATGTGTCTTATATATTTAAAGGGCTATTTAGGTAGTCAACAAACACACATAAAGTACCTCACACTTAAACTTGCGAAACAATATTAATTCTAATAATTTTCTGGAGGTTTTAATTGCTGGGAGCAAATTGACCCAGAGGGTAAAATATGTTAGTAAATGTGAAGGTAACAGGAGGGATAAAAGAATTGTTTTATTTGACCAACACAGATATTAATGTTACTATCATATACAACAAAGAAAAGCAGTGGATGCCTTCTCAGTATACTTATTCTTTTGCTTAAAAAATGAGTTCAAACGATATATATTGATCCTCAAATGAGTCGCAGACCAACACACAGAAGACGACATGAGGCCTCGGCTCTAAACCGACCCACGGATCGCTGATCTAGGATTCATCAGCTCTAGAGCCACGCCCCCTTTACAGACCCGACCCTCATGTCAAACCTTCCTCCGTGACATCGCCCGGCCCCCAGCTGACGCCATGTCGCCCCACTAGCTGGATCTGATTAATCCATTATTTGGGTAAGTCGCCACAGCCACCAGTTTCCCCTCGGCTAGCCGCGGGCCAGCTTGGTGCCGCCGCCGGGATTAACGCCGCCGACCGACACTAATCTCATTGCGGTCACGGCTTTGGAGCGACGGCGTGCGGCCACTTCACTCTCACTCCCCAAACACCTCGCGATTTAAAGACACCGATCCTGCTGGAGACATTTACGCCCGAGGCGGGATTTAGTGGCGCGGATTCTCTCACTCAACGCGCATCTTACGGCTTTTTACCTTTGCATTGAAAATGTTTTGATCGCGTGTGTGTTATTCGCATAAGTCAAAAAGTATTAAACCGAATCGCATGCAATTTGGTGGGATGATTGGTTATTATCCGGGGACCATTTGGTTACATTTTGCGATCGATCGGATCAAAGGTCAAGGTCAAGGTCATGAAAAGGTTAACATCTTCTTTTTACCATAGCAAAGTCAATTTCTATCCAATTGGCAACTAATGCCAAAATGTTCATAACTCAATGCTCAATCTTGTGATATTCGAAGGTATGCGCTCTAGAGTGCCCGTTCTAGTTTCAAATTGTTTTACTTGTATCACTAATATCTGAACTCTCGAAGAACTTTATGAGGAATAAAAAGGTGTGAATTTGCATTATATCGGGTTAAATCAGATCACACGACGGCTAAATAATGTATTTCCTCAGATTTAACGCACAAGGACGCATAAGGAAGAGCCGTGGTGGAGTTTGGCATTAACTACATGAAGCGTTATTTGGGAGTTTTTCCTGATCCGATGTGAGGTTTTGGGGCAGGGATGTCTGTGTACAGATTGTAAAGCACTCTGAGACAAATTTGTAATTTGTGAAATTGGGCTATACAAATAAACTGAATTGAAAACTGGATTGAATTGAATGATAAAGCCGTTTTTTTCCCAGCAGTTATCTCCCAGCAGGATTCCCGGCGAATCGTCGGTCTTCTAATCCCAGACTCCGTGTTCGTGAATCTGCTCTGAGCGTTAACTACCGGCGAGCGGTGTTCGCCTCTCCACCCGTCTGAATGAATAATGAAGGTTCTGTGTTGGTGCTGAATAGATATTCAATGCTTACATCAACTTCAGGAGCAGCCGACACTATATTTAGCCTATACAGCCTGTGTTTCCATGGCTACGAGGGTTGAAGCCACGCTTGAAAAAAGGGCAGCGCGTTTATTGTATACTCCGAGACCACGGCGGCGATCGCAGCCCGACGTGGCTCCCGTAATACGATCCCACCGAAATGTCGTTAACTTACACACTGCATCCAATTTGAAGGGGTTTTCCCTAAATGCTCTCAGCCCCCATGTGGGCCAATTTTTCCCTCTCTCGTTTTTTAAGAGTGCAATTGATACGTTTTATTTAAACCCCTTGAATAAAAGGGGAAAGTCTGTTTGGAATACATTACAAAATGTGACTTTGATTTTCACTAAAAGTGGGACTGAGTGATTCTTTCTTCAGTTACACTCAGACCCCGTTTACACGATGGGAAAACGCATATATCTTCATGCTTTTTGGCCTTTCATTTACACAAAAACATTTAAAAAAAAAACCCTGGCCAAAGTGGAAACTCAGTTTTTGTGTTTGCGTGTGAACGAGGTCAAACAGAGTTTTAGGTTGTCAAACGTCACAGTATTCACTAAAGATGCTTCACGTCATGTGAGCGTCCTATGGGACGTATGCGGACGCCGTATTTATGCAGGTTCATATAAACAGAAACTTTTTTGAAAACGACCTTGTGTGTACAACTTTATTTTTGAAAGCGGAGGGTCAGAAATATTTGTTTCTGTAAATACCCGGATATGTGGAAATATGGTCTTAGTCTGAGAAACACAAGATAATCTGTCAGAGGATAATTGAGGGAACCTGAGTAGACAGGGACTAACGAGGGAATGGGCAACAGGTGAGACGGGCATGAGGACCAGGTGAAGGTAATGAGGGACTAACGAGGTGATCAGAGGCAGGTGAAGGGAGCTGGACTGAGAGATGGGAAGCAGGATCTGGAACGACACGATAGTTAGACCCCGTTTACACGATGGGAAAACGCATATATTTTCATGCGTTTTGGTCTTTCATTTACACAAAAATTAAGGTTTTATCACGGAAAACGATCATTTCTAAAAACTTCACCTTTAAACGATCACCTTTAAAAACCTAACCGCGCGTGAACTCAGTGAAGAGTTGACCTCCCGCCGTGTTCACGGGTTATTTCAGGAAAGGTGAGTTTTGATGACGATGCGGCTGAACAAAAAAAACAAAAAACCCCGTTGGCTCGTGTTGCCGGTGTACTCAGGAGTGCTGGTGCACCGATGTTTGTAGTAAACACCGGAAAAGTCAGAGAAAGGAAAGGAACGTTCCAAAATAAAGAACATGGGGGGGAGAACACCGTCAAGGCAGATGAGACGCGAGAAGGAAACCGATGAACTTGACTGTTGTTGGATTACGTGAGCGTGTGTGTGTGTGTGTGTGTGTGTGTGTGCGTGTGTGTGTGTGTGTATCTGTATCCAATTTTTTTTTTTAAATCAACTTTTAGTGCGACTTTTAGCAATTGCATTGAAACATGTTATAATCAGATCGAATACAAACACAAAAGGACTTTTTTTTAACGTCCACATTGTGGTTCATGAAAGAAAGTGACACAAGTCTTAAGTGCCTCTCCCCTCCCCCCCTCTGCAGGGTCACTTCCTTCACCTGCACCCAGCGCAAATGAGAAATCCAGAGAGACTGCAATCTGATTGGCTGACTTTCTCTGACTTTCTCTGACTTTCTTTTATGCGGGTCACCCACGGACCTCCTCGGGAAGGTGGGGGGGGGGTGGGGGGAGGGGGGTCTGAGGGACCTGAACCTGCGGGGTCGTAAATCTGCCTCCCACCTCTGGTCTTGCTGTCGATCGGCTGCAGCGTATATTGTCTTCTCTTCACTTAAATCACGTTTTTTTTTTTTTTTATAATACTTTTACGGTAAAGCCCACCAGCTGGACTTCAAACACACGCCACGTACACAGAGAGCAAATATGAGCGGGTATGGGGGTAGGGGGCCCTCCTGATCAATATAACAGGTGGGCCCGTTTCGCCAGCTTAACAAGATCAGATAAATATGGCCGACACATTTTATGGAGTATGCGTCCGCTGTCATATTCTCGTGACGGGAAGTCTTAATCCGTTTCCCCCCGCCGAGCTTCTGCTACTTCTCCACAACCTGGCGGCGGCCCGACTTGTTAAAGTGTCGAGGCTTTTAAAATGACTCCACATGGGATCTTCTCCTCACCGGCATTAAACCCTAAAACTGTAGACGGAAAAATAAAGGTCTCACTTATTGGTTTTGTATCCAAAGGATAGAGTCAGTGCCACAAGAAGATCATATTGATCTTCTTGCGGCACCAGATGGTATTGATTAAGTATTGCAGTATGGCCAAATTTGAGTGTGCAAAATATGACTCTCTCTCTCTCTCTCTCTCTCTCGCTCTCTCTCGCTCTCTATCTATATACTTTTAAAAACTTTCCAGCTTTTTCTGGGACCTACCTGGCTGAATATGCATCACCTCTGACTGGCAATGTTCCCACGCATTTAAAAAAAAAAAGTGGTGGTTGAACCATGTGTCACATTTCCAGTTGTATGATTAAAGTTGACGAAGCAGCCTCGCTTCACGTTTGCGTTGCAGATGTCCGTTCACGTGTCCGGCAGCTTTTTTTTCGCCGCTTTTTTATTAGAAGACTCGTAAACGGCGGGTGATTAAAAAAAAAGAAGAAAAGAAAAAGCAGGAGGCCGACGTCACGCCGGCGTCTCACGCTTCGTATTTTATAGAGCGACATTTCCCGCATTCCGATCGACAACAATGGATATTCGTCGTGTCCGAAACTTGCGGTTCATTCATGAGAGGTGGAGGGAGCGGGCGAGAACAGGAACTGCAGCTCTCTCTCTCTCTCTCTGACACTTTTTATTCGGTAAGGCATGTTTTATTTTTGTTTTAATGTTTTTTTTGTTTGAACTTGATTTTAAACAACCTGATTTTTTGAAACACTTTATTTTTAAAGAAACGTTGTAAAAGATAAGAAAATGTAAATAAAGTGTTTTTCAAAAATCCCCCCCCCCACAAAAAAAAATCTCTCTCTCTCCGAAAAAAAGAAAAGAAAGACCGGAACCATCGGAGGTGGACCTGCAGAACCCACGAGGGGTGGCATCTCTCTCTCTCTCTCTCTCCCTCTCTCTCTCTTTCTGGAGAGAGATGAGGGGGAAGTGTCTCTTGGAGACGTGAGACGAGATGCTTTTCCACACACACACACACACGCCTAAACATCAAAGCCGGTTTGGTGAGAGCTTCAGAGTGGTCGGTGGAGGCCCAGCTGTGTTGCTGTGTTGCCGGGCCTCGCTGCGACATCTTGAGATATGCAGGGTCCCCGGCTCGGGGGTTTAGTGCCCGGGTCCAAATAGCCTCTCGGTATGAGAGCAGTTGGTCCGGTTGCGGGCTCCGGTTGCATGCCTCGCCATTGCACAAGCGTGTAATAACGCAATGCTTTTTCAGCGACTCGTTGTTATTAATAAAAACCACAGACGGCGTTCTACTGACAGCAGCTAAGCCTCCCCCCCCCCCTGGAAGACACCGCACGACATGTGTTTGAAGTGTTCTGGCTTTTGTCCCCCCCCCCTCCTCCAACTGAATGCATGAACCCCCTTAAAAAAATAAACATTTCCAAAGGGGGCTGTTAGTGCAAATCAACATGTGAGATGCGAGTCTCGTGCAAGATGACATCATCGCGATAAAATGAGAGCCGTAATGTGCGACGTACGAAATGTGGTTTGTTTTGGCCGTGTGGAAAAATACATACGGCTCGCAAACCCTAAACTTTTTTTTGTGTGGCGTTATCAGCGAACACCTGTTAAACCTCCTATAAACGGCATGTGTCACCCTTTTTATGGCAGTGTAGTGGGTAGCTGGACGGGGGACATATGGCTGTAAAAGAGGAGATAAGATAGTGTAATACGCTCCATTAGAAACCATTATGGGATGCAAAACAAACACGTTAAGCCTAGATTCATAATGTTGCACGTCAACAGCACCCGAAGGTGCTCCGCTCGGGACCGACGTTTCAAAGAATCGCAAACGCGGAGAGGGCCGCCGCGCCATTGTGTCTCTGTGGACCCAACGGAGACGCAACAGGTGAGTCAACACGACGGCATTCAGCCGGCCCTCCGCCCGCAAACACCGAACAAATACAGAGGCTTTCCTTTTTCACTCTCGACGGAGCACACGGCAGAAACAGACACGCAGAGGTCATGTGGAGGTCAGAGGACAGCGGGGTCAACACTGATCATGATCATTATAGATAGAGAGATAGATGGATGGATGGATGGATGGATGGATGGATGGATAGGAGGCAGGGAGGTAGATAGGTAGGTTGGTAGATAGGTAGGTAGATATAGGAGGCAGGGAGATAGATAGATGGATAGATGGATAGATAGATAGGAGGCAGGGAGGTAGTTAGGTAGGTTGGTAGATAGGTAGGTAGGTAGGTAGGTAGGTAGGTAGATAGATATAGTAGACAGGTAGGTAGGTAGGTAGGTAGATAGATAGGTAGGTAAGTAGATATAGGAGGCAGGGAGATAGATAGATAGATAGATAGATAGATAGGAGGTAGTTAGGTAGGTTGGTAGATAGGAGGCAAGGGGGTAGGAAGGTAGGTAGGTAGAAGACAGGGAGACAGATAGATAGAAAGATAGGTAGGTAGGTAGGTAGGTAGGTAGGTAGGTAGGTAGGTAGGTAGGTAGGAGGCAAGAAGTTAGGGAGGTAGGTAGTTAGGTAGATAGATAGATAGATAGATAGGTAGGTAGGTAGGTAGGTAGGTAGGTAGGTATATGAGGCAAGAAGGTAGGTTGGTAGGTTGGTAGGTAGATAGATAGCTAGATAGATAGATAGATAGATAGATAACGTGTATGTTTTCATTTCAACAGATTTTAATCATTTATCACAATATAAGCCATAAATAGTCAAGGACACAACAGAATTTGAGGAAAAGGACAGAATGCTGTTCTGAATATAATATGATTTAATATATTAAAAGACGTACAACTGCGCAATGTAAAACATGTTTTGGTAGTGATGGTGTATTTAGTGACCTCATGATCCTATTGGACAGAAGCCCAGACCGAGTCGTCTCCGTGGAGCTTCATGGGAACACGTCCGTTTGCATCACCACATCACTGTACACTTCTTCCTCCGACTGAAGCCAAGCCGAGAGGAGAGGAGCAGGTTGGAGGCAGTTGGCTCGTCCCCGCCGCGAACAGACGAAAGAAAACGGTGCGTCGGGCTGCCAGTCTAACACCAGATGGTGAACGAGAGAGAAATGGGCGATCGAATAACAAATACAGGCAATTAGACGATGAGGAGCAGCCCAGAGAGGGAAGAGGAACATTAAGGGGGAAAGATATCGAATGTTCCACTCAAGCTTCAAGACACAAGTCAGTGACATTGTTTTCATTGGATTTCTTAAAATTCTTTGATTTAGTTTGTTTCATAAATGAATACAATATAATCCATTCATTTAGGTTATTTAGAAGGACTTTAATTCATATGTGTATTATTATACTATCATTAAATTGCATCCTTCCATATGTCAGAGGGAGTAAAGTTGTGTTTCTGAGCTGTTTATCGTGCAGCTGTCAGTTTCAGGCCATCAAATTAAATCTTTTATCTCAATCCATGGGAACCATCGCTGCCCCATGTCCTTCTATTAGCTGATAGAGGGGCAGAGTAAACCAATTTTACGGGTCCAGGTGACGGTGTGTGTGTGTGTGTGTGTGTGTGTGTGTGTGTGTGTGTGTGTGTGTGTGTGTGTGTGTGTGTGTGTGTGTGTTTGAGAGAGCTCATTTACATACAGCTGAATTGTTATGTATCCCGTCCCGCACATTACACCCGCATGAGGGCGAGAGAGAGAGAGAGAGCGAGAGAGAGAGAGAGAGAGGGAGAGAGAGAGAGAGAGAGAGAGGGGGGGAGGGAGGGAGGATAGACACGCGTCGCAACAATAGGAGGCACGCTGCCTCTAAACCGTAAAACGCATGGGTGGGCATGAAGGGGCACGCGCCACCACCGAGATGAAACACCCGAAACAACATGTCACAAGAGGATGCGGGTCTGTGTCTCTCATCATGTTTGATGTGGGGGATTTGATATTAAAGATGGAGAAAAAAATACGTTTTGGATTCATACATATGTATATATTATATGTGCACATTTTTATTATTTTTAAACATTTAAAAAAAAGTTAATTTCTCAATTTCAGCAATTTAAACACACGCTATGCGGAGACTTTTTATTTATTTATTTAATCGCATTTCTATAGTTTCATTGTTTGTGATGCAGCCCGAGGGAGAGGCTCGCGTGACCCCACAGAGAGTTTCCGGAAGAAAAGAAAAAAGGAAATAGTGCGCACAACGGCTCACCGAGGGCTAATTGAGCGTGCAATTGAGCGGAACCAAGAGTGCAAAAGGGTGCAAAGGAGTACGACAGTAATTGAATTCCTTGCTCCAAGTTTCGGCTCTCCTTCATCGTCCTCATTCATGTGCTTTTATTTAATAACAAATAAAAAAATAAGTCCGCAGATGTGTCTATGTGGTGTTCCGTCAGCAGCGCGCATTAAATCTGGATAATTGTTGTTGGGTTGGAAGGGAAGGGGGTTGAGTGTGTTGGAGGGGGCGGTGTCAGAGGGGGTGAGTGACAGTTTATGTAATGAGCCGCGCAGTGCAAGTCTATATATGTGGGAGGGGACCCGCCGCGGTTCATTCACGAGTAATAAGACGAGTGGCGAACATCCGCGTATCGGCGCACTGACGCACCACCAAGTTCAGCACCAAAACAAGCTCCGAGCGGCGCGCGCGCAGCGGAGGCGAACACACACTGTGGAGTACATTCACCACGCGAGGAGGGGGTCGCCTGCTGACAGAGAGAACGCGCAGCCACACTGGATATTAGTCTCCCCCCCTTCTTCTTCTTCTTCTTCACCTTTTGGATAACTTGGAGGGGGAACAAAACCGCTTTCTCCACCGGGACGCTTTTTTGACGCACATCAACGCGCAGGAGTTACGCACGGGAGAACTCCCTGAAGAAGGATTTATACCTATTTAATTTAGATTTTTTTTCTTCTTTTTATTCTCTGTAAATAAAAACAAAAAGAAGAGGTTTTGCTGCTTTATTGGCTGGTGACGCGGCTGCCCTGGAGAAGCGACGAGGATGGCAGCCTGGTTCACCTTTACCATCGCGTTCAGCACCACGTTGATATCACAGGTATACATATACATATACATATATATATATATACATATGAAGGGAGGAGAACGCGTCTCCACCGGTGGTCCACGAGACCTCCGCGTAAACGGATGGAGAGCCACTTTGTGTCATGTTTTTTTTCTTTTCTTCTTCTTTTTCTTAAAAGAATAATCTATATTTAATAGAAGCGACCCATTTTTTTCTTCCCTCCCACCCCCTCCTAAATAATATTCCCTTCTCTTCTAGGCATTTGGATCCGGTGTTTTTGAGCTGGATCTCCACGAATTTAAAAACCACAAAGGTCTGCTGGCAAACGGCAACGCGTGCATACCCAACTGCAGGACTTATTTTCGCATTTGCTTGAAGAACTATCAGGCGGTGGTCTCGGCAGGTGACTGCATCTTTGGGAGTACAATGACAGCGGCGCTGGGGACCAACTCCTTCAGCGCCAAGGACAGCGGCACGTTACCGACACCGATCCAGATCCCGTTCACCTTTGGATGGCCGGTAAGCGCGCGTGGAACCGGCGGGCGTGTTGTTTATGGAGGGGGGGGGGGTTGTGCCGGTTATTGGTGAGCTCAGCTAATCCATATCAGTATAGATAATAATCTGACGACGCGCTATATACGGTGCGTTATTGGAGGATCGTTATCACTAATATTGAACTGTGCAGCTCAGTGAGCTGTTAGGAGACAATATATATGAATATATGTAAATTAGGAGGTTTTGTGAAGATGAATAAATAAACAGAACAGGATATATTAATGATCTGCATGTGTTTTGTTCTTCTAGGGGTCATTCTCATTAATAATTGAAGCCTGGCATTCGCCTTATGGGAATCTACACGTAGGTAAGTGCAACGCGTCCTTTACCACAGGAGGGAGCTCTGTCTGTACGTGTTGAGCCTCTCCACTAGAATTCACCATTTCTGCACAAATTGTACCCCGAAAAAAAGCGAAAATGTGGGCTAATGAACGCGGCTCGGTCACGTCACGTGTCTCTCTCCCCCGCCTCCTGTTAATTGTCCCCATAATTTCACACATTTTCACTCCTTTTGTTATGAACTTCAGAACACCTTTTGCATTCTTATAGCCAATACAATTGAACTTCCTCTGGTTTATTTCGGTCGTGGGAACGAGCCGTGGGCTTCGGTGAGAATACACAGTGCCTGCCAAAAAAAACCCTGACTGCATCTTCCTGTATTTTACACCTTGCTCTGTTCCGCCCATTGGAAGAGGGGGGACCGGGGGGGGGGGGCTGGGAAGTGTTTTGTTTTCTGCTGATGGAAAGAAAGAGGACATTTCAACCCGAGTTGATCTTTTCATAAAGCCTGCTCTCGGTCGCCGGGCAGATTAGCAAAGCGAAAGTGGAACAACTTTTGAACCCTCCGGCCTTTTTTTTTTATGATGCATTTCTTGACATACAACCACGATAACCCCCCCTGGACAGGTTGCACGCCAATACCCGCCCGCATTCACTCCTGACTTCCTCTCCTCTTTTTTTTCTCTTCCAGATACGAACACCCAAGACTTTTTGATAAGCTTCATGGCCATCCAGAAGCAGCTGGGCGTGGGAACGGCGTGGACCCAGAACACGCAGACCGCCAAGCAGGCGGAGCTGAGGTACTCGTACCGCTTCGTCTGCAACCAGAGCTACTACGGCGAGAGCTGCTCCAAGAAGTGCGCCCCCAGGGACGACCGCTTCGGCCACTACACCTGCGACCGCGACGGGCAGCTGTCCTGTCTGCCGGGCTGGAAAGGGAAATACTGCGAAGAACGTAAGCGGACCTCTCTCTCTCTCTCTTCACCTCCGCGCTCTCTCTTTCTCTCTTCCCCGCCAGATGTTTTTCCGCTATAAATGACTTAAAGCTAGTGGAATCCCTCCGGGCCGAGAACTCTCGGTGCGGGATCGGGGTGTAAAAAAGGTCCTGGTACCTTTTAAGAGTTGTTCCTCTCCTCGTGACCTTTGATCTTTCACTATCACGGCTGAAGTCCTGGAGAGAGAGAGAAGGAGGAAATGAGATGGGCGAGCGTTAGAGATATCAGTCGTTATTAAGCGGAAGGTCGATCCAAAGGTCGTCGCCATTAACGGCACGCGACGCTGAGACGTGGCTTCGGCAATTTAGAATTTTGGGGCGGATGAATATTTCGGCCTCACATCATGTGCGGTCACGTGATCGTGATAACCGGCGGTGGGTTTGGTGGCGAGCGGAGGGACAGACAGACGGCGAGGCAGGACAACGGGCACATTGTGCTCGCGCTAACCCACCCGGCCAAATCCTAGACCGACGCTCCCATGTTTTTTTGGACCGCTCTGAATGGACCAGTGGGGGGGGGGGGGTTGGGGGGGGGGGGCGTTGCCATTTGGCCCGCGCTGATACCGCCGAGGCCCCTCATCACCAAAACAAATTAATCAGAGTAGTGGATTGGAAGGAGGCACCGTGAGAGTAATGGTTACCATGTGCCGGATCCGTCGGCCGCGCGGGCGACAGCGGATCCGTCATCGGTGTCGCTCACCGGCGAGAGAGGAATTGGCGTGTGCTGCTCGGAGCGCGGCGCCAAGATTCCAACCAGATGGGCTCACGTGTTGCAATTACAGAGACGTCCATCGCCACTGACTACAGAAAATATACATGAGAATGACGGATCGGCCATCTTTCAGACAGATTCTCTCTCTCTCTCTCTCTCTCTCTCTCTCTCTCTCTCTCTCTCTGTCGCTCTCTCTCTCTCTGTCTCTGTTTGTCGCCCCTCTCTCTCTCTTTCTCTATAGCCCTCTCTCTCTCTCTCTGTCTGTCTGTCTGTTGCCCTCTCTCTCTCCCCCCCCCTCTCGCAGTCTGTCGCCCTCTCTCGCTGTCTGTCGCCCTCTCTCTTCACACACACACACACACACACACACACACACACACACACACAGTCATTCAACAATTTAAACACAGTCATTCAACAATTTAAACACGCCTGGTCGTTTGGGCCTAAAAGTGCAATAAAGCTCTCATTACATATACTTTTTAAAACGTGTATATATATATATATATATATATATATATATATATATATATATATATATATATATATATATATATATAGTGATCAAACTTATACAAATCAAACCAGAAGTAAATGCCTCATGAACCCAGCTGTAAAGCAAAAGGCATCCCCCAGTTATCTTCCACAGGTGTGTTTACCTGGCCAGTTGTTTCAAAGTGCGCGTGACGTACCGGAAGTCACGTTAACCTCCAGAACAGAGGGCTCCTGTTTAATTTCTCTCTTTTCTTGTGTTGTTGTTGAAAACACAAAAGTCTTTTGTACCTTTTGTGCCGCTGTCCCGCGCGTGCCCCGGTAACATAATCCGCAGACAAGGGGCGGGAGGGGGGGGGGGGGTGTAGGAGCGCACGCGCCAAGGTTAATCGCGGCATTACTATCCGCCACGCGCCACCGATGTGTTCTTTAGCCCCGCCCCTCTCCCATTGTCGGTGCGCGCGACGATAGGTGGCAAGCTGGCAGCTGCAAATATGGTTCGTGGCGCGCACCGCAAACACAACAATAGCGGCAGCTGTCCGCCATTGAGCGCGAGCATCTGTTGCGCACTAAACCGGCCGCTTACCGCGCGCGTCGCCCCGATACGTGGACCGGGCGGCACGACCCGCGGGGCGGCTGCGCGAGGCCGACAGGTGTCGGTCAGGAGGAGGAGGCTTCTGAGGGAAGTTGAGCCGGACGGAGGCCGCGAAGGTCCACAGCTGGCTTTAAGGGGCCTCTGGTCCCGGTTGTTAGGGGGGGGGGGGTTATTGAACTTTAAGCACCTATTGATTTACTTTCTTACTTCTTTTTTTAAGTGTTTCAAGTACAGCTGTTTGATTGCTTCTTATTTTATAAGCTGATATATTTATTTTTTTAAGCTGTAATTTTCCCTTTGACTTTTGTTTTTGTTATTTTATTCTTCGTTTAAAACCCTCTGCGGGTTATAAAAAGTGTCCCTATGCAATTTTTGTAATCGCCCTCGTTTTTAGATTTTTAGTATGGGAGAATTTTTCTCTGATTCAGTATTTTAGGTTGTTTTACACCACTATAGTGACGTCATTAGCAGTACACTTTCTGAAAGTAATGACAACAAATGCACAGCAAGACTTTAACTCTATGCATGAGTGTTTATTTTGTATTCTTCTTTTCTTTCTCTTTCAGCTATCTGTCTGCAGGGCTGCAGCGAGAGGAACGGAAACTGCTCCAAACCTGGCGAGTGTGTGTAAGTATTCATAATTGTGAAGTGTTGAAATAGGTGTTGGCCCCTTTGTGAAGGAAGGGGACGCGTATGGGAACGGCTCAAAATGTCATTTTAACGCCAGAAACTCCGACGAGTTATGTCCGCGTCCGACTAATTGGAGCGCGATGTTTCCTCGTGTGAACGTTCATGAGCTCCGCTGGCATCCACGGCATTTATATAGAGACGCTGGAGCTGGAGCAACAAGTATTTTCCCTCGCTCGTCTCTCACTGACTTCTCTGCTTCCCATGTTCCTTTCTTGTCACTATATGTCCACACACACACACACACTGTGAGAAATTCCCCCTGAATCCTATTTCGCCCTCTTTTAAAAGATGAATCCATCATTCCCATCACTTTAAACTGACCCGAATGACGACTAAAACCTATAAGATGCCCCGTAAAGCTAAAAAATAAATATATGTTGAAAACTTTTTTAAAAGTACATGTAAGTCCCAGAAGCTCGTGGTTCTGACGCTGGTGCTGGGAAACATTCATGGGAAACAAGAAAGAAAAAGAAGAAGAAGGAAAAAACATTGACTGTTGGTTCGCTGCCAGAAAACGTGAAAGCCATATTTCAGCGTTTGAAGCATAATCCTTAATCTACTGGACGCACCTTCAGGAGGGTTCGCCCCGCAGTGGCTGCAGTCACATTGTTTTGTAAAATAGATAATGCTGACATCATCATCCACCATATAGTTGCACACAAAAAACAACATTGCTTCCACGCAATAACTGATGTGTACTGATTTCCGACTATATCTGGATTAAAACACAGATTGGCACTTCAGTGGCTCCTAAATATCTCTTATTGTGGTACTTTTGTAGTTCGACTGTTGAGGAAATGTTACTTTCTGTATTCTTGTTGTTCTTAGTTTGTCCTCTAGGTTGAAATGCACTTATTGTAAGTCGCTTTGGATAAAAGCGTCTGCAAAATGACATGTGATGTAATGTAATGATGTAATGAGGCTGGGGGGGATGGGGGGGGGGGGGGGGGGCGATTAATGACCGCCTCCAACCGTCGCTCTTGATGTCCGCCGGCGAATCCACTTCATCTCGTTTTAATCCAAATCGTTTTTTAAAATGACGACCGCGAGACTCATCTAAAGGACGCACGTTTTGTTTGTTCTGTGCAGATGCAGAGACGGCTGGCAGGGCACCTTCTGCGACGAGTGTAAGAAGTACCCGGCCTGCAAGCACGGCACCTGCCAGATGCCGTGGCAGTGCAACTGTCAGGAGGGCTGGGGGGGGCTATTGTGTGACCAAGGTACGCCCCGGGACCACTGCTGCTGGGCACGCACTCAGGTTACCTACAGGGCACGGCTTCCACAGGAGGCATTAGGGAATTAGATTAGGGGGGGGGGGGGGGGGAGGGAGAGAGAGGGCGACAAAGAGAGAGAGGGCGAGGGAGAACGAGAGACAGACAGAGAGACAGAGAGAGGGCGACAGAGAGAAAGAGAGAGAGAGGGCGAGGGAGAACGAGAGAAAGAGAGAGAGGGCAAGAGAGAACGAGAGAGGGCGACAGAGACAGAGAAAGAGAGAGAGAGGGCGAGGGAGAACAAGAGGGCGACAGAGAGAGATAAAGAGAGAGAGGGCGAGGGAGAACGAGAGAGGAGAGAGAGAGAGAAAGAGGGCGAGGGAGAACGAGAGGGCGACAGAGAGAGAGAGAGGGCGAGGGAGAACGAGAGGGCGACAGAGAGAGAGAGGGCGAGAGAGAGAGGCGAGAGAGGCGGAGAGAGAGAGGCGACGAGAGAGAGGGCGAGGAGAGGGAGAGAGGGAGAGAAAGAGGGCGAGGGAGAACGAGAGGGCGAAAGAGAGAGAGGGCGAGGGAGAACGAAAGGGCGACAGAGAGAGAGAAAGAGAGAGAGGGCGAGGGAGAACAAGAGGGCGACAGAGAGAGATAAAGAGAGAGAGGGCGAGAGAGAACGAGAGAGAGGGAGAGAGAGAGAGGGAGGGAGAGCGAGAGAGAGGGAGACAGAGAGAGTGAGAGGGCGAGGGAGAACGAGAGGGCGACAGAGAGAGAGGGCGAAGGAGAACGAGAGACGGAGAGAGGGAGAGAAAGAGGGCGAGGGAGAACGAGAGGGCGAAAGAGAGAGAGGGCGAGGGAGAACGAAAGGGCGACAGAGAGAGAGAAAGAGAGAGGGCGAGGGAGAACGAGAGACGGAGAGAGAGAGAGGGCGAGGGAGAACGAAAGGGCGACAGAGAGAGAGAGAGAGAGGGAGAGGGAGAGAGAGAGAGAGAGAGAGAGAGAGAGAGAGAGACGCACAGGATTTTGTTGCCGTGGCTTGAATCCAGAAGAGAGAGAGAGAGAGAGAGAGCTCCCTGTAAACAAACACTCATCTCTCCCCCCCCCCCCCAGACCTCAACTTCTGCACCCATCACCACCCCTGTGTGAACAGCGCCACCTGCATGAACACGGGTCAGGGCAGCTACACCTGCACCTGCCTGCCGGGCTTCACGGGGGTCGCCTGCGAGCTGGAGCTGCAGGAGTGCGACAGCAACCCGTGTCGCAACGCCGGGCTGTGCACGGTGAGCGGGGGCCGGACACGCGCCGGGGTTAAGAAAACATCATGTTTCTACCGTCTGTCTAACTTTTCATTCCTCCACTCCCTGTCGACCAGAATCTGGAGAGCGGCTACTCGTGCGCGTGCCCGCGCGGCTTCGAGGGCGCCCGCTGCGAGCACAGCCTGCTGACCTGCGCCGACTCGCCCTGCTTCCACAGCGGCAAGTGCTGGGAGAAGGACGGCGGGCGCAGCTACATGTGCGAGTGCCCCCGCGGATACACGGGCCTCAACTGCGAGAAGAGA
Organism: Liparis tanakae; assembly: GCA_036178185.1. NCBI lineage: Eukaryota > Metazoa > Chordata > Actinopteri > Perciformes > Liparidae > Liparis > Liparis tanakae. The sequence continues at coordinate 16,376,057 of CM070101.1, read as the reverse complement.
GTGGACAAGTGCACGTCGCTTCCCTGCGCTAATGGTACGGCCTTCCTCCCCCCTCTTTGACCCCCCCCCCCCCCCCCCCCCCCCCGTCTGAACTTCCCCTCGCTCTTTTTCCTGCGACTGGAAGCGGTTTGTGGAACAACAGGAATCGGTGGGAACGTGGTGTCTATTGTCCTGCGCGTAAACACTCGGCGGCTCGTAGACGTGGCCACGGCTCGCTTGTCGAGGAGAGAGGACAGCGGGGATCTGATAGCAGTGACCCCCCCCCGGCTCTGGACCCTAAAAGCGGGGTTAAAAAGGTCAAATCTGGCCCTCAGGCCATAAAGCAGTCTTTAAATGAATATTAATGACTTTTAATCAACTTAGAGACGTGGGGACTTGTTCTAAATTAAGAGGGGCATCAAATTATGAATACCTCCAGGTTTGGTAGCAGTGGCCCCAGGAGAAGGGCCCTGCAACGGGTCAGAAGGGGTCAAAAGGTCAAATCTGGCTCTCGGTCCATAAAGCAGTCTTTATATTAAAATTAATTACTTTTAATTAACTCAGAGATGTGGGGACTTGTTCTAAATTAAGAGGGGCATCTGACTATGAATACCCCCACGTTTGGTAGCAGTGGCCCCAGGAGAACAGCCCTAGATCGGGTCAAAAGGCCAAATCTGGCCCTCACTCCATAAAGAAGTCTTTAAATTAATATTAATTACTTTTAATCAACTCAGAGACGTGGATTATTTTTTTTAATTAAGAGGGGCATCTGACTATGAATACCCCCAAGTTTTGTAGCAGTGGTCCCAGGAGAAGGGCCCTAAACTGGGTCAGAAGGGGTCAAAAGGTCAAATCTGGCCTTCAGGCCATGAACCAGACTTTAAATTAAAAATAATTACTTTTAATCAACTCAGAGACGTGGGTTATTTTTCTAAATCAAGAGGGGAATCTGACTGTGAATACCCCCAGGTTTGGTAGCAGTGGCCCCAGGAGAAGGGCCCTAAACCGGGTCAAACCGGGTCAAAAGGTCAAAAGGTCAAATCTGGCCCTCACTGTGAAAACCCCACACATCCTCGTGTGTGGGCCGGAGCGAGGAGTTTTCACGGCGTCCCCCCCTTTAACGCGTCTCCTCTCCCGCAGGTGGGCTGTGCCTGATCCACGGCGGCATGCGCATGTGCAGCTGCCGCGCCGGCTTCACGGGGCAGCGCTGCGAGATCAACATCAACGAGTGCGCCGGCGACCCCTGCCTCAACGCCGGCACCTGCCAGGACCGCATCAACGACTACACCTGCGCCTGCCCCGCCGGCTACGGGGGCCGCAACTGCGACCGCGTCCTGGACGAGTGCGCCCTGAGGCCCTGCCTCAACGGGGGGCGTTGCGGCGGCGGCGGCGGCGGCGGGGGCGGGCCGAGCAAGCCTCCGGTCGCCTGCGCCTGCCCGCCGGGCTTCGCCGGGCCGCGCTGCGAGTTCTTCGCCGCCGTCACGTCCCCCGTGACCAACGGGGAGACGCAGGACGGCTTCCAGTGGGCGGCGGTGTCCCTGGCGGTGGGGCTGGTGGCGCTGCTGGTGCTGCTGTGCATGGTGGGCGTGGCCCTGAGGCACGTCCACCGGCAGGCGCGGGGGGGCGGCGGCGGCGGCGGCGGCGACACGGAGACCATGAACAACCTGTCCAAGGCGCAGAGGGACAACCTGATCCCCGAGGGCCAGCTGAAGAACACCAACCAGAAGATGGGCCGCGAGGCGGAGGAGCGCGACTCGGAGAAGTCGAACTTTATCCATAAAAACTACCACCTGGACTCGTACCACGCCACATCGAAGGAGTTCAAGGACGAGACGTCACAAGAGGAGAAAAGTCTTATTTATGAGAAGTGCTTAGAGGACAAAGTGCCCTTGAGTCGAATGTACAGGTGAGAAGAACATCACAGACATAACGCGTCAAATACAAGAGACCAATTCAGATTGTGTGTTTTTAAAACTCGTAGTTCCTCGTTGCCGCACACATTGTGTGTGTCTGCCCTGTGTGTGTCTGTCCTGTGTGTGTCTGTCCCGTGTGTGTCTGTGTCCTGTGTGTGTCTGTGTCCTGTGTGTGTCTGCCCTGTGTGTGTCTGTCCCGTGTGTGTCTGTGTCCTGTGTGTGTCTGTGTCCTGTGTGTGTCTGTCCTGTGTGTGTCTGCCCTGTGTGTGTCTGTCCTGTGTGTGTCTGTCCCGTGTGTGTCTGTGTCCTGTGTGTGTCTGTGTCCTGTGTGTGTCTGTGTCCTGTGTGTGTCTGTCCTGTGTGTGTCTGTCCTGTGTGTGTCTGCCCTGTGTGTGTCTGTCCTGTGTGTGTCTGTGTCCTGTGTGTGTCTGTGTCCTGTGTGTGTCTGTGTCCTGTGTGTGTCTGTCCTGTGTGTGTCTGTGTCCTGTGTGTGTCTGTCCTGCTCTGCGTTTAACACGCAGTGTGATTTGTGTCCGCAGTGAAAAGCCAGAGTGCAGGATATCAACGATATGTTCCTCAAGAGACTCCATGTACCAGTCGGTATTCGTTATAGGAGAGGAGAGGAGGGAGTGCGTCATAGCAACCGAGGTAAGCCAAAGGGAAGAGGAGGAGGGGGGTGGGGTGGGGGGGTCACATCGTCTGCATTTCCGCGGGATCCTCCCGCTGGACATTCATCACGTCTCCAGGGGGCACCGTCCATCAGTGGCGCGCCGGTGTTTATGACAGGCGGCGGGGGGAGGGGGTTACTGTAGGAAGATTGAACTCTGGGTAATTTGGACCGTAAATCGGGGGGGGGGGGGGGGAGCTCGATCAACTGCGTTATGGCTCTCTGTGAATTAATCTGGCCGTTCTTTATCTCCGCCATGGGATGAAGTCCAAACTTATACTGATTCCTCACACATGTTTGGAATGTATGGAAATAGTAACCGTTTCATCAATACAAAATATATTAAATGAAAAAGGGATTTCTACAGCATCTTGCTACCATTACATTTTATTTTTTAGCACAATTAACCTTGTTTTTGATGTGTGAGTGTGTGTGTGTGTGTGTGTGTGTGTGTGTGTGTGTGGGGGGGGGTCACTGATTTTTTTTTTAAGACGCGGAGAGGTTAGAAATAGCCGATGGAGAGTTTTTCTTTACTTTGCATCATTGTGATGATATTTTATTTATTTATTAATTTTCTTCTCCCTACAGGTATAAACTGTGCGTGGGGGGGGTCTGAAGACGAAGGGAGCGAGGACGAAGACACAATCGAGGCAGGATGAAATATTCTGGATTGTTTACAAATTTGGAGACGAGACTGGAGATTGTTTTAGATGTCCACGGCTGCTCTGGAACACTTGAGGAGGGAGGAGGGAGAAACCTCTGGGGAAAAAAAGAAGAAAAGGAAAAAAAAAAAAAGAACAGAACCGAGAAACTTTATGTTGACCGAGTGTTTGTATGCAACAGAAAAAACAATGTACAGTGAAGCGCCTCTCTCTCTCTCTCGAGTTGTGACAGCGGGGGAGGAGACCGACTCCAGGACAGAATCGTCCTGACGGTGGATTTCGCAATCATGACGACTTCTTGACAGCCAACCAATCAGAAACGAGGATGAAGGAAGAAAAAAGGTGCCTACGATTTGACCCCCCGACCCACGCTCTGTTCCTCCAGCTTCGCCTGCTATGCAAAGACTCATGAGAGAGGGGGGGGGGGGGGGGGGGTCGAGACCCTCGTCACGATCCAACCTCGCCGACAATAAAAAAACACTGAGAGTTCTGAATGTGTGGGACTAACCGTCTGCCGTCAATCACGTGGAAAAGAAATGACACGTTGGACTTTTGTTGTCGTTTCTTTCACGCAACGGTGAAGAGATAGTATGCAGCCCAAATTCACTAGAAGCCTTAAAAGAGGGGGGGGGGGATGCTGAAGGTGCACCCCTGTTTGTTCTTGGATCGTTTGCACTACGAGAAAAAAACTAAATTGCGGTGGAAAATCCTTTTTTTTAATCGACACAGATTTGAAGAGAACGCCCAGAGGAGAGCAACAGATCCCAGAGTGAGGATGAACGTTTGTTTTTATGCAAAACCCCAACGGAGGAGAAACTAAGAGACTCACAACCAGGAGGAAACGACCGTCACACCACTGCCTGCCTATAATACATTTCAAAAATACAGAACCAATAATGTACTTTTTTTAAATGATTATTTCCAGAGTTTAATTTAAATATGACACACTGCTCTTTATATGTTTTTTTATAATATTATTTTGTATATAATGCATATTTATAAGGACCAAAACTTCTGAAGAATAAAACTTCCTTGAAAAACTGTTTTTTTTATTTTTTATTTTGATGTCAGTAAAATGGAGAAAAAAAGGAAAATGTTTATTTTTGAGGTGTTTTTAAATAATGAAAATTGAGTACAAATGATGATCGAATGTGTCTTGTTTTTATTCATTCATTCGCGTGTTAGATCCCCGTCCTCCCGGTGCCTCAGCTCAACTTTTTCTTTAAACCGTGAGCCTCTTTATGAATATGAAACCCAGCTGCTCCTCCATTCACACGTCATACGTAATGTTTTGGACAGTATGGGATAAACACGGAGCCCCCTGACGATAGCATCACTACAGTCAGACCTCCAAGTATTTCCTGGAAAACACCACTGCCCCACCCTCTCCGTCACCCACCCCTCGGTCTCTCTCCGGCCCCCCGAAAATTGGCTTGAAATTCAAATCCGTTGCCACGGATACCACCCCCTCGAGCTGGAAATGGCGAAACAAAGCCAGGCGCAGGGGCAAAGGGGAACGCCCCCCCCCCTCACACACACAGACACACACACACCCTACACCCCTCATCATACTTACACACACACACACACACACACACACACACACACACAGCCAGCCAGCCAAACAGATGCCGTGGGGGAGCTCGGAGTGAGTCTGTAGTGCCATAAAAACAGCAGCATATGCCAGGCCTCTCGCCCCGTGTGCATGACACAGAGTGCACAGACCTCCTCCCATAAAAACACACACACGCACGCACACACACACACACACACACACACACACACACACACACACACACACTCGAGTACTTACAGGCTCCCCAACTGCCGGCCTCCCCTCCAGGGTTAAGAGCAATATTTCAATGCCCGGCTGTACCAACCCCACTCTCCTGCAGACAAAGCTGGGGGCGAGGGCCTGGCACCGGAGGGGGGGGGGGCAACAGAGTGGAAACCCTCTTAATATATATATAGATATATATAGATATTTTTTTAATCAGACCCATCTGCTCAGATTTATTGCCTTTGTTGTCTTTTACAGAAGGTTCCATACACACACCTCCATGAGTCAGTCCTGAAAATGAGCTCCAGTGTGTCTGAAAAATCCTTTTTTTTGGGGGGGGGGGGGTTGATGCGTCGTCCTCATTATCAAATGCTAAACCTCCCGCCGCCAATTAACAGAAACCCTGCGACAGCCAACACCCGCTCATCATCAGCAATCAACACTCGGCAGAGAACCTGGACGTCTTTCCCGTCGCACACATCCTGTTCCAGCCTGTGACCTCTAGGCCTCCTCCTTGTGAGGGTTTCTGTGTGTGTTCACGAAGAAAAGAAAAAGAAAAGCAGAACAAAATAATAATCAGAGAGCGGGTGCTTCCGGCTTCTGGCTCAAGGACAAACGCGTTATCGCGGCGATTCATCATCCCGTTAAAGCCGGCCTGGATTTGGTCTGTTACCTGACCCGGCCCGATAGTCCCCGGTACTCGGAGTCCATTCCCACCGTCGACGCTCCGATGGAGCAGACGCACGCTCGCCGGCGGTGGCTTAGAGCTTTGCTCTTTGGCCTCCGGGTCCCCGACCGCCATGGCCAGGCGTTTTCATTGTGTTACAATCACAGCATCCTGTTTGTGACCCCGGTGACATCAGTTCCTGTTTCCTCTCTGATTAAAAAAAAAAAAAAAAAAAGGTAGAACATGCCGGCGCGGGCCAACTGATTTTCTCACGCATCGCTCTCTCTTCAATCTGCACTCTTTTCTTTTTTTGTGTGAAAAACAACCACGAAGCAAGCGAGAGGGGACGCGGGCGAACGAGCCAATCAGCAGCTACTTATTCTGAGACGTGGATGAATGGAAAAATCAGGAAGCTGATTTTAAATTAGAAATCTTCCTTTTCTCTTCATTAGGGGACGTGGAAGGGCTTTTGCATAGAGGCTGAGTCACCGTCAGGAGTACGAAACCGCTTCGCCGCGTCTTCCTTTCATTGGCTGCAACTCTCCGTCCCTTTGATTGAAGTCTTGTGGCTCCTGACGTGCGTCACGGCGTCTCTCACGTCGTCGTCTCATTAAATAACACTAGGTGTCAGTAAGAAACCCACGCGCAGGAAATGGGTTGTCCACGTGCCAACGTGAAACTACCAGGTGCCTTCGAGTTTAAATTTAAAGCACCGTCATCAAAGACAGCAGCACAGATCCTAAACCCTCTGGGGCGTGAAAGACGTTTGACTTTGCATTTTACCGTGAATCGATAATTCGGAGAAAGCCACCGGAAGAATTTTAAAGCCGTAATCTGCCTTGAGGCGTGTTCTCAAGTCACATTCTGCAGATCTGAGATGTCTCAGTTCCCCAGCAACTAACCACCGACTTACATCACACGACATGCACCTACACTGCTGCAGGGGGTGATAGGGAGTGATATATGCACCCCCCCCCCTCTCTCTTAACCTTTAAGCCCCAAGGCAGTTTTTAGGATTCTGCTCGAAATTGCATACCCAACCTAAAAAGGGTGTATCTCTGCAACCACAAGGGCTATTTGAATAATGTTGGTGTTATAATAAAGGCAACCCATGTGAGCTTTTGTTTAGATGTGTAGATATGTTACTGGTTAAGAGTAAATCAATATTGAAACACAGCAAAAATAGAAGTTTCAAGTCCGAATATAAAAAAAAAACACTTTCAGGATGATTATCTCTTTGAAATGATGTCTCACTAAGGTCTAACTCTCTCCAAAAACACAATATGTAAACCTTCCCTCTGCAAAGTTTGACTTTGAAAAAGTAAAGCAGAACAAAGTTAGAGAGGGTTTAGTACAGAGAGAATTCAGGCGAATATTTTTTAACTAACCCTAACCCTAACCCCATTTGCATTTTCTCATGTACCAAACCTTATATTTCACTTGTATATTATTTATGATGTTCAATACATTTATAGTGTTCAGTTTTTGGCTAAAAAAATATGCAATATTTGCAATATTCATAAGCAATGGAACGATTCATGTTGCTGTGTTCTTTGGTTCATATCTCAGTGATGCTTTGGAGCAGAGGGATTTGGTGAATATATTTGGAATCTGTGTGGAGTTGTCTTGCTTTTTGACGTCTTTTTTTTCTGATAGCACCAAGCTACAGGTTGCTAGTTCCGGAAACATGCCGAGTGGGAAAATTATGATTGATATTTTAATAACTATTTTAGTTGGTGTTTGAGTTGTGTTGAAATGGCTGACTAATTATTGTAGCCCAGGTTCTCTTGATTAATTTGATGTGTAGCATCAATATATTTGTTCATGATTATTGTAATGTTTTACACAGTTTAATATTTTCTTTTAAAAAGGACCATATTTGGTCCCTTCTAGTTTGTCTGTATTTACTTCATACCTTGAGAGATGGAAAAAACCCTCGCAGAGGGAAGCCGGAGGGAGGTATTTAGGGCGACGTCCGCACACGTTACCACACGAGTGCATATTTCCGGCGGCTTGTAGCGGGGGGGGGGGGGGGGGGGGAGGGGGGGGTCTATTTTAAATGCATTCGGTTTGACAGCAAAGACGAACGGGGCCGGTGAATATTTGATATATCGACCGGTCGTCGTAAGCGGTGGCACCAGATTAGATTACAGGCGAGCGCTGTCAGGGCTGGCTTAGCGAGAGGCCTTCGCTCCCGGAGAGACGCCGTGGCAGCCGAGCTCCGGGAGGCCCGCACATGAAAGGCCTCGGCGCGATGGGAGGGAGGCGTGTGCGTGACACTGGGCGTCGCACGCAGGCCTGGATCGTGTGCTGCTTTTTAGATTTATTGAGAGCTCATACGGTTGACTGGCCTTCTATCAAGGCAGATAATGCCAGTTATATATAGATAATCTCTCCGTTGTGCACAGATGAGCCTCTACTGTTAGGGTGCATCAGAGCCAGCAGGTGGGATGGGCATTTGTGTACGTTTGATGAGGTCTTCCATCTCCCATCATCGTGCTCTTGTGTCGTGTCTCTGCGGTGGACTTTGTTTGGGCTCATTACTTTTTTTTCTCGCGGGTTTTAGGTTTATTAGAAGTTTACATGTGTTGGGCGTGTATAGTTTGAACATGGGGTTGCTATCAAACTCAGAGAAATAACACATGCCAACTACAAAGAGATGGTGGTGGACTTCAGGAGGAAGGCGACAGCTCCTGCTCCTCTGAGCGTCCTGGGAGTGGACGTGGAGATGGTGGAGGAGTGCAAGTACCGCTTTGTCTCGCTCCGCTGCAACAGGGAACGCTACAGGAGAACATTCCTGCCTACGGCCATGAGGCTTTACAACAAAGCCCCACCTCCTGCCAGAAACTAGTGCAATAACACACTTGCACTTTGCATTTTGCACATTTTATTTAATTTAATTGTTATTCTCTTCACATATGTTGTGTGTATATATGCATATTTGCATATATTTTATTTTATTTTATATTTTATATCTCGCTTGTATAGTTTATGCACACTTGTTCTTCTTTCTTATATGTATATTGTATTATTGTGTTTTAGTTTAATGTTTATTGGTGCTACTTTGTCCGCAAATTTCCCCTTGGGGATTAATAAAGTATAATTCTATTCTATTCTATTCTACTTCTTGTGTCTGTATTTGGCAGTCATAGGGTGTAGGCCTATGAACTTCATGTAAACACACACCCTTCGTACTATGAAGGGTGCGTGATTACATAGTTAGAATAATTCTGGAAGAGTGAGATTCCCCGTGATAACAGGTTGACTCACTAACGAGCTCGGCCAATCACGGGCGACCTTTTAAAATGACCTTACCCGCTGTGTCAACAAAAATCAAAACTGTGATTCTGGACATCAACAAACTTGATAAAAGAAAAGGTCACTCCACCTTTCCTCAACAAGTTCTCTCCGTGGTTCCAGAGGGATGAAATACATGTGGTGTTGCTGAGGGATCTGACCTCTGACCTTGATCTTGCCTTTGGATCTGTGAGTTGTGAGGCTAGATTAAGCCTGCACTTGCCCTGGCTCAGTTAAACACCCATGTATGGGGCTTATTGACTCACAAGTCACAAGAGTGATCTCCTTCTGTAGGCTTACTGCGGTCAGGACGTGTTATTCCCATGGGCAGACTTAGGCTAATGCATTGTATTTGTCTTGTTTTTAACTTCAAATTAAATGCCATGTCTTCCTTTCCTTTCTTGGGGGCAAGCAGTTCATTGTATAATAATATAAATCGCCCTATATCGGTCTAGTCTAAATCAAGACTGATGCAACGCTTTGGATGCTGCATTGGTCCTGAAGCCTGAAATGCAGAGGGAAGTTGCATCAGCCAGAACGTTAGTAAACAATATGGAAATATATTCTGGGAGTGACAAAATAACCGACCAATCAAAAACAGAGTCGGTTGGAGTGCCAGTTCAACAGCCAATCAAATTGAACAAGGGGCGTACGCGGAAAGTTACCTTTGAGCCAATAGTGAGCTCGGTTTGGTTTTAAGTCCCGCCCTATTCGACGCACCAAAATGTGATTGGGTAGAAAGTAACCGACGACAGGTTTTCCTTGAATGCTATTGGTCGAAAAAATTGATAGGGATTCGCCCAACTGCCATGGACGGTATAAATACAAAAGCGCCACTGCGCCATGTTACCGAGGTTAAAGCGTTCAAATCGTCATCGCTTCTTGGCCAGGAGAAGATCAACGACAGGGTGTGCGAACACCATCACCGCCTTAAAAACCTCGAGCTTTTGTATTCGACAGCTTAATTAATAACCGGTCGGCGAAGCTGCTGGCCGAAACGGGGCTTTAAACCCCCCAAGAAATCGTTTTCCATTGGTTCTAAGGCCGAAGCGGCTGCCATGGATTTTTAAGGCGTAATGCGGCTCCTCTAATGCAACGGCAATGCATAGTGCAAGACAAAACCGACTGCGAAATTCCATCTTCGCCACTGCTAAGCAGTTGGGCTCCGGTACCGTCCGCGGTATACCTGCGAGCCAACCGGTCCCGCTGCTCCTGGACCGGCGGAAGCTAACGCTAGCGAGCTAGTCGCCCGAGCTAACGAAATAGCGGTTTTTATTTTTTGAAACACGAGATTCATTCACCCGATTTTTATCTGAACGTCGTCAACGCTTATTGATCAGAAGAAGAAAGAAAGAAATAAATAAACGACTAAGAAAATGAAGCCTCAAGACATCGTCGCCGGGAAGGCCAGCAGCCTGTGGATCTTCGGCTACGGGTCTCTGGTGTGGAAGCCGGACTTCGTGTACCGGAGGAGCCAGGTGGGCCACATCCAGGGCTACAAGCGGCGCTTCTGGCACGGAGACAACTTCCACCGCGGGGACGCCGAGTTGGTGAGCTGCTAAAGTGTTTTATTTATTACATGTGTCGTTGCTTGCTTTTACTTTTCACACACAGTGCTCGTTTTGCTAAACTCCGTCTCCATCTATTTCCTCCTCTCTGCAGCCCGGAAGAGTGGTGACGCTGATTGAAGATGATGACGTAAGTGGAAAAACTCTACTTCCTGTTTGGGTGTTTTGCTGGGAATAAACTGCAAGGGGGTTGCCAGGCGGCTTTTTTTTTTTTTTTTTTTTTTTTTTTTTTTAAAAGCCGCAGTGTAATTATTACACAATACTTTTTAATAAGTCATCTTTTCTTTCTCTCTCCCGCAGGCGAGCACTTGGGGCGTGGCGTTCGAGGTAACCGGCGCCGAAGTCGAGGAGTCCCTGAAGTACCTCAACGTGCGCGAGACGGTGTGCGGCGGCTACGTCACCAAGACGGTGGAGTTCTTCCCCGACGGCGAGGAGCAGCCGTCGGTCCCGGCGCTGGTGTACATCGCCACCGAGGACAACGCCCTCTACCTGGGGCCCGCCAGCCCCGAGGCGATCGGCATCCAGATCGCCATGTGCCGCGGGAAGACGGGCCACAACCTGGAGTACCTGCTCCGGCTGGCCGAGTTCATGAGGAGCAGCTGCCCCCACGTGGAAGACCACCACCTGTTCTCCATCGAGGCAGCGGCGCTCAACATGGTGTCCTACCTGTTGGCGGCCCAGTAGCGCGTAACCTTTGTTATCGCACTATTTTATATAGTGGATAAACACAATATATATATACACACACGCACACACGCTGAGGCTTTCCACACGGCATGCCCCTCCTCCTGTTTAATGTTGTGACTTCTAGCGTCACACTACCATCCACTGTATTTGAATCCACCGAAAACTACTAACGTGTCAATAAAAGGGGAATCTCGATATTAAGTTTATTTATTATTTCCTCGTCTGATGCGTGACCTCATGCTCACGTTGTCACGTCACTCCTGCCTCCTGCATGTTTGCACGTCAGTTACAATATGTATGATGTTTGTTTACTGTAAACACCTGTGCAGTGCTACAGGTGAACCTCCGTCCATTCTCTACGGTCATAGAAAGTTAGTGTAGTTGTCCCTGTGTGTAATTCAAGGTCGCTGTGATGTGTATGTGGGTGTTTCTTTTTCTTTAAGGCACAACTTTTTCATCCAGTTGCGAATGCCAATAAAGAAAAAGTTAAAAGAATTGTTTTTGTCGTTTATCCCTTCGCAGTATGTGAGACGTATTATTTAAAATCCGAAGTGATGTGGTTCATGGCCTCAGATCCCTCCAGTATCGTTAATATTTATATAATTTTTTATTATCTGGCATTGTGAACTGATACATCTGGAGGCCAGGACAGTAATATCTATCAACGGCTGAATAAAAATAAACCAGCGGCCTTTTATTTCCATTAATCTGCTACACAAGATTACAGGGATAAATAATCTGACTTTAAACTCCTTTTGAATCAAACTTCAGAAGGAAAACAACAAATAAAAAACGTTGGAACTTGTCAACTTTCTCAATAAGGTCATGAGACATGCGTGTATGACGTCACCAGCCTGGACGGGTCCGAGCAGCGCCTGGAGGCCCGTTACAAGAAGCAGGTCCACTGAGACCCGGTGGGCTGGATGATTTCCTCAATCCAGATCTCTTTGTAATCCTTTTTCTTTTCGGAGCTCGATCTTGAGCCCTGGACCGGAGTCAAGCCCGGGAGTCCATCTCGCCGCGGAGGTTTTCATATAAAACCCCCCGCTGGCCCGGGAGCAAAGCCCAGACCTGGAAGTTCCTGTGTTTACAGTCGGCCCGGCGGCGGTGTCAGAGAGCACCGGGAGAACACGCCGCCCAGGCGCTCATCGAGATGAAATCTCTGGCCGCTCGCCAAACCCCCGTGTGGAAAAACACCGGCATCACTTTAGGTCCACGATCAGAGTATCGACCAAATCCTCCTTCGTCTAGTTATGTTTTATGACCTTATGACCGATGTTTTATTACATTTGGGGTCCATCTGACCCCACTCCATTTTGAACGTCTCTAAAAATATGATTGACAATTTTTTTGCTTCATGATTATTCCTAATTTATTTGGGACAACTGGGAAAACATCAAATTCACGTGATGATGTGTTTTCAATGTCCTGAACACAACTTGTACACATCGGTGTTCTTTGGGGTCAATTTGACCCCAGGCTGTTTTTCACTGTAAAACAGATAAGAAATATCAACTTTTTTATTTATTTAAAGGGCTGTTTAGGTCGTCAACAAACAAACAAAGTACCTCACACATAAACTTGTGAAACAACTCTAATAATTTTCTGGAGGTTTTCATTGCTATGGTCGAAAAGGGTAAAATATGTTAGTAAATCTGAAGATAACAGGATATTAAATTAAAACCTCAACATGTACGATGTGTTTTCACATAACGCTTCCGTCCCCGACACGATGGTGCCGAACAGAACCGGGTCCAGGCGGCCGAAAGCTCGACCGCCACACGGGAGAAAAAACATGTCCTTCCAAAAATAATGTCTCATTACTGAATATTTCATTTCCCTGGTAGAAACTAGTTCCAATGAAAACCGTCCACAGCGAGGTCCGGAGCACCAGGGGGACGTTGTTTCTGGAAACAATACAGTACATTTTTCTTATATGCAATTTCTGAAAGCGGAGCACGGACGTAATTACAGACAACCCTGAATACGTGTATGTGTGTGTGTGTGTGTGTGAGAAAGATGTTGTTATAGTTTGCAGATGAGGTGAGAGATTTGGACCTAAACATTAAATTAAAATACCTATGATTGCAGGTGCCTCCGAGACCCGGAATTCTGGCTTCCAGCTGATTCCTCATAAATACTCAATTACAAGGTCAACAATTTATTTAACACACCTGAATGAGTCAACGCAGCATAATTGCATCCATCAAAAAAAAAAAAAAAGGTTAAAAATGAAGCAGAAAGGCCGATTAAGCACTTTTTATTTTCCGTTGGCTCCTCCTGTTAGTAAAATGGCAGACGCATTTCTTCATATGTACACGTGACATATAAAAATAGACAGGCAAATGAGGGAAAAGCCAAAAGGGACCGTCGCCCTCATCATCATCATCATCATCATCATCGTCATCGTCGTCGTCATTATGTACAGCAATATAGAACATCCATTTTTAATCACACTATTAACACAAAACAAACCAGCCTAGAACAGATGTGTGTGTCGCGCTCCGCTCGGGACACCGATGAAAACGTTTCCTAAAACATCAACGACGTCACAGAGAACCGCCGACTCCTCGCCGCACAGGAGGAGGAGGAGGAGGAAGAGGAGAGGAGGAGGAGGAGGAAGAAAAAGCAATTTCTGAATATAAAATAAAAAAATGGCTTCAGTACAATGTACAGTTTTACAGGTGAATACCCCCCCCCCCCACCCTTCTCGAATTACCCCTCTCTTTTTATTTTTCTAAACATAAACTAACTCAAATAAGTTAAATAAAGACAAACCAAATAAGTGAATTCAAAAAAAATTACCGTTTAGCAGCATTTGCTGGATCAACCAGTACTCCTCGTTTTTTTTTGGGAATACGATTTTCACATCATCCATTCGTTCATTTTCCCATTGGACAAAAAAATAATATATATATATATATATATATATATATATATATGTGTGTGTGTGTGTGTGTGCATCACCGGTTTTTCATTTTCGTCCGTACGGGAAAAACATTTTGATGGACAAAAACATTTTCAAAAGTGTTAAGACCTGCCATACTGTGGCGTGTGTGTGTGTGTGTGTGTGTGTGTGTGTGTGTGTGTGTGTGTGCGTGTGTGTGTGTGTGTGCGTGTGTGTGGGCACTCAAAACATCATCCTCTCGTACAAAAATAGGCGCTTTAGTAGAAAAGCTGTCGACGTATAGTTTGGTAACTGTGGGACGGCTCGGCGCTCACAGCTCCGCCGGCTTTGCGCTGAGCGAGTCGACGCGACAATTAAATAACCGAATAACACGTGAGAATCAACGACACGCGGGGGGGGGGGGGGGGGGGGGAATAATAAAAAAGAAAAAAAAAAAAAGACGGAAGACGAGGCTCAGTGCGTCCGACAGCGACTTCTTTTGCCTCCCGAAAAACCGGCGTTGCATCTCAAAGCCCTTGAAGCTCCGCGTGTCGGTGCACCTTCGGGTACGGGTACGGTCGTTGTCTTCTCCTCGACAACAACAACAACAACAACAACAACAACAAAGTGCCTGCGAGAACTCTCAAAAGTTACTCGAAAGGCGGATTTTTGTCCACTGTCTCCGGACGCGGTTAAATAAAGTTGTGGAGGCTGGAGGGGGACTGTACCTTTAAATGATTGTGTGTGTGTGTGTGTGTGTGTGTGTGTGTGAAGAGGGTCGTTCTAGTTGTTGAGGCAGCGGACGCAGCTCGGTCCTCCAGGTAGTCAGCCTGTTGTGTGTGTGTGTGTGTGTGTGTGTGTGTGTATATTATACGGTAGTCCCTATTGGTTCAGGCATAGGGCGTCTGTGGGGATCACAGTGAGAGTAGGTCAGTTATCTGTGTGTGTGTGTGTGTGTGTGTGTGTGTGTGTGTGTGTGTGTGTGTGTGTGTGTGTGTGTGCGCATCATCGCGCCCCGGGGCCACCGGGGCCCTTGCCCTTCCTGACCGCTCCGTGGTGGTGGTGGTGGGCCAGCTGCTTGTGGGGGCTGGGCGTGGCGGCGCCTCCTTTGGCCTGGGGGGAGGAGCTCCGGCTGGGGTTGAAGGCGGGGCTTGTGCCGGAGCGGCCCAGGGAAGGCTGCAGGGGGCTGGACGCCACGGCGAGGCCTGCTGAGGGGGCGGGACCGGGAGACACAGGGCGCCGGTCACGACACGGGAGGCGGGCTTTCAAAAAGGCCCGCGGCCCAATAGTGCGACCTTCACTGACCTTTGGAGACGCTGTAGCCGTACGCGGCGTACGCCGCCGCCGAAGCGGCCGCCGCGCCGGCCATCGCTCCCGCCATGGCGGCCGCGCTGCCCGCCGTCGACTTGCGGCCGCGCCCTTTCCCTCCCGACTTCGACCCGCCCCCGGATCCTTTGGGCCGCCCCCGGCTCCGCCCGGACCGGCCTCTGCCGGGGCTGATGGTCTCAGAGGCCGAAACGCCTGAGGAAGGAAGGAAGGAAGGAAGGAAGGAAGGAAGGAAGCAAAAACAAGAAGTTAGGTTTTTTTTCTCCTCCTCAAAATCGTTGTACCAAAGCAAGTAGCAGCAAGTTATTTGAATACACACAACCGTCACGTAGAAATGTGCTTATTTCAAAGTAAAGCATCGTTTTATTCAATGAAAATGACATTAAATGAATCATAAATCCTCTCTCTACATAGTTAGTGTGTAAATGACTATTCTCTGGTGTTTAATGAAGTCTCTACAGAGGTGTATAGAGGCCCATCTGCATGTTCTAGTGGTACATTGAGTTATCGCCTTAGAAGATGAGCAGAGGGGTAGAAAACACAGCAGTTTTTTATGTGAGCGCAGCTGAAAACAGTTATGCTGCTGAGAGAAGCTATAAAACCGGCCTTCCTTTGAGCCCCAAGTTTAAAGAACAACATTCATATTTACAATAAAAATCATTATTTCTAACCTTGTCAATGTCTTGACTATTTTTTATTAATTTGATAAATAAAAGTATGAATTTTCATGGAAAACACCAAATTAGCTAAAACACCCAAAACGCGGAAAAATACATAAATTACCACGCGAGTATATTTATATAAAATGTGTGTGGGAGCACGGCTATGAATAGCACACACACACACACACACACACACACACACACACACACCGACTCAATAGTTGTGTTTTCCCCATTTCCGTGTCGTCACTATTTAAACACTAAACATGTCACGCCGCCACAGATCGGACATCAGAGCGTCGGCCACCTCTCAACGTGGCCTGGGAGGAAGTGGCGCTCGGGGACGGGTTCAGTCTGGGTCAAACCTCTGACCCTGAGGCTGATGGCCCCGTGTGGACAGAGGAAACGTAAACAAAGTATCTTGGCCCACGCCGCCTCTTTAAATGACCCGCGGTCAGCAGCATGACTCACCCCGACCCTAAGTACAGGGACGACACCGGAGCACTGCTCTTATTTTCCAAACGGTCTGCGGGCCTAGAGCCCCCCCCCCCCCCCCGGCATGAAGGACCTCATCCATCCCCGACGCCCCGGCTCAGATGAAACCCGCCTCACATCCTTCTCCCTTACCCACTAAATCTTACCCCGTCCTCCCTTTTTTCACAATTGCTCCCCTCGTTCTAACCTTCCTGCCTCTCTTTCAGAACCTGTCACCGCGCCGCACTAACACCCCTGTTCATAATCTCCGTGGCGGCAAACGTCCCAGAATGGGGTTTTTCACCAGAGCGCCGTGTATTTAGGAGGGATTACCTTATTGCGGCGCAGACATATACCCTCTGGATTACGTCGTGCGGAACATACCAGAGACGTTGGGCCCGATGAGAAAATAAAAACCTTTTTTGAGCTTTTAGACAGCGCTAGTTGTGATGGAGTATCAGATTAAAGCAGTGTTAAGCACTTAGCACATTTACAATATTTGTTGGGGATAAACTACGCAGAGCTTAGTTATTTAGTGGCAGTCGAACGCCCATGGACAATTTAAATAAGCAGATTAAACGGTGATCATAGATGTTAGTTGAATGTAGTACAAAGTAATGTACTAGTAATGTAGTAAGAAATATTTCCCCAAATAGAATGAAAATTGTCCCAAATGATAAAGATGATATTTCCACTACTGTGCAACTGTGACAATTGCCATAAATGACTATTAACGGATTCATTAGACAATTTCCCCCACAATATTAGTGCATAGTGTAATTGAACAACAATCCAAGAGGACAAGCTAACATGTTAGCGCTATTAAGGAGCTAAATAAATAAATACGTTTCATATTTTACAGATGGGGACGGACGGACAAGATGATATCCCTATTTATGAGGCTCTAGCAGATATATATATATATATATATATATATATATATATATATATATATATATATAAATAAATATATATATATATTAATATTAATATATATATATTAATAAATGTATATATATTAATATATATATATATATAAATACATTTATATATATATATTATATATATATATTAATATATATATATATATATTAATAAATGTATATATTAATATATATATAAATAAATAAATATATAAATACATTTATATATATATATATTAATAGTAATATATATTAATATTAATATATATTACTATAAATATTTCTATAGATACATATAGTTTGTTGTGTTCCTCACCGTTCATGTTGTCGGAGACGGACCCCGTCACGGAGGACGGGGAGTTGGTGGCGCGGGACTGCGGCGCCGAGGACACGGGGTCGTCCACGATGACCAGCATGTCGCTGCTGCTCTCGTCGGCGTCCGGCGGCAACGAGCCGGGCTGCAGCTCGCTGCTCAGGGAGATCTGGCCGTGCACACACACACACACACACACACACACACACACACACACACACACACACACACACACACACACACACACACACACACACACACACACACACACACACACACACACACACACACACACACACACACACACACACACACACACACACACACACACACACACACACACACACACACACACACACACAGAGAGGCAGGGGGTCAGCACCACAGAGGACGAGGCACCCGGCACAGCAAAGGGAAACAATGGAGGACCGACGTCAGGAGCAACGAGGAGAAGGAAGGGAGGCGCAGGAAGAGGAGAAGGAAGGATGGAATAGATAGGAAGTAGAACGTAGAAGAGAAGAAGAAATGATGGAGGGAGTTGAATGGAGGAAGAAAGTCAAACATGGAAACAAAGGAATCGAGCTCTTCTCTTCCATTTACACACTTCCATCCTCTACCACTCCCTTCCTTTCCATAAAAGGACACTCCCACCCCTCCTACCTCCTGCTCCCTTCCCCCCCCACCGGATCCCCTCACCTCACTAAAGGGACTGGGCATGGCCGAGTCCATCTCCACGCTGATGAAGGAGTCGTCTCCGTCGGCCGAGAGGTTGGAGTTGTCCGCCGAGGTGGCGTGCGAGATGACCAGGTTCACCTCCTTCTTCTTCTTGGTCTCGCACTCCTCGTTGTTCTTCTTCTGCTGGTTGGGAAACGGACGTTGAACTCGAGCGGCACACAGAGAAGTCGCTCTCAATTGTGATTTTTGTTTTCTCTTTTGATTCGATATTTAACACATATAAAAAAAGAAAATGGAATATCCTGAATGCTTAGTCATGCTCACAAGAGGGTAAACATGTCTATTTATTGTAATAACCACCTCCCTCCCTCCTCTCCTCCCCCTACACCCCCCCCGTCTCCTTGCTGACCGTCGTGTACTCTACCTTCTCGGCGTACTTGTCCCTCTTCCTCTTGCGCTCCTTCACTTTGCTGCACTCCTCCAGCTCCCTCTTCTCGTCCTGTCTCTGACGCACTGGAGGAGACACAGACACCGGTGGATGAACACGGGGTCATGCGCATGTGGACCAACGACTTTACGGGACTTTTCCAGGACCAAGCGTACTGTGAAACCTCCGCGTATACACGAGTTTATACATTAAATGACCCAAATAGATAGATAGGTAGATAGATACTTTATTAATCCCCGAGGGGAAATCTGTCGACACAGTAGCACCAATAAACTAAACACACGAGAATAAAATATAAATATAAGAAAGAAACAGTGACTGTGCATAAAGTATACAAAGTGAAATATGAAATATGAAATTCAAAATAAATATAAATATAAGAAATAAAATATAAATATAAGAAAGAAACAGTGACTGTGCATAAAGTATACAAAGTGAAATATGAAATTCAAAATAAATATAAATATAAGAAATTAAATATAAATATAAGAAAGAAACAGTGACTGTGCATAAAGTATACAAAGTGAAATATGAAATTCAAAATAAAATATAATATATATGTGTATACGGCAGTGAAAAATTAAATAAAATTAATAAATGAGAGATTAAAAAGAATGAATATTCATACACATGTTTATTCGTTTTAATCAAACTGCGTAAATGAACGTATGAATATAAAAACTTTTTCATGACTTTTCCAAAAGTTTTCTACGATTTTTTTTCCACTGACTTTTCCATTTTTTTTTAAAGGTCCACGACTTTTCCAGGTTTTCCATGCCGCCTATAATAACTCACGTTTCTTCTCCAGCTCGTCGTCGTCCAGCAGCAGGCCGACCACCTCTTTGGGTTTCAGCGTGTCTGGTTTGAAGTTGCCTCCAGAGATCACCACCCGTTGGATCTTAGGACACAACAAACGCAATCACACATCCACGCACTTTCAGCTATTTTCCTCTCCTCCTCTTTTAACTCTTAGGATTCCACCGTTTCGGACCTCGCTCTTCTCCTTGGCCCGCTGCAGGATCCTCTCCTCGATGGAGCCCTGGCAGATGAGGCGGTACACGGTGACCTGCTTGGTCTGGCCCAGCCGGTGGGCGCGGTCCATGGCCTGCTGGTCCACCGTGGGGTTCCAGTCGCTGTCGTAGAAGATGACCTGGGACACACACACACACACACACACACACACACACACACACAGCTCAACTCGTGCTCTGACGCGGCGTTATCGCTTTAAACGCATCGGTTCGCTTTGCGTGACGAATCTGAAAATCCCTGGGACCAATGGGGTGGGGGGTGGTGGGGGGGGGGGGGTTCCCGAGTGAGCTTTAACGAGACAGATGTCCCACGTTAACGGTCCCTTGAACGTGGCTTCAGGGACGAAGAGGGAGATCGAGCTGATAAACACACAGAGAGATAATCATCATGTATATAGGAATGATCAGCCACACACACACACACACACACACACACACACACACACACACACACACACACACACACACACACACACACACACACACACACACACTATGAATACGCTCGGAATGTACGCGGCATTATGTAGTGGCGTGTGTTCCCCTGTGTGTGTGTGTGTGTGTGTGTGTGTGTGTGTGTCGGTGACTCACGGTGTCAGCAGCGGTCAGGTTGATGCCGAGCCCGCCGGCCCTCGTACTCAGCAGGAAGACGAAGATGTCCGTCCTGCACGAGGGCGAGGAGGGAGAGGAAAATGAAGAAGGAGAAAAAAAGAAAAGCGGATCGTTTACAAACGCGGCGAGGGCAAGCGTCCGTATACGGTGTCGCGGGAACCAAATTAAATCACAGAGTAATGGAGGAGGCGCTCTTTAACAAAAAATGTCAGCGAATCTGAAATTGAAGCTAGACCCCAAACTCCTCCACCTACGACACGAAAAAAAACCAACCTGAACACTAATGTAAGCCAGAGCGCGAGGAGTCAAGAGGACAAACATATTCGGACGTGCACGGGTAAGATTAAACCGCTCGCTGATTGCTGCGTATACAAAATAGCAGATTTATAGTCAGATAGTGGCACACACACACACACACACACACACACACACACACACACACACACAGATCCCATCTCTCTTCACTCACCGGCTCTGGAAGTCCGCCACCATGTCTCTGCGCTCGGAGATCTTGGAGGAGCCGTCCAGCCGCATGTAGGTGTGCTTACGGTACACCATGTACTCCTGGAGGGACGAGGAGGAGACGGGTCAGACCACCGGGGGGGACGAGCGGGGGGGGGGCGGTAAACTCACACGCACGATTATCCGCCAGAGACGTCATCATTACGAAGTGTTGGCGATGGATACGTTGTCGTGTGCGGTCAGTTACCTTAAAGCGGCTGCATCGGGTTTATGAATAAGCTTCTTTTCTTTTTTTTTTTTTTAACCATACATTTTGACAAATGGATTTCCATGACTTTACACTAAACTTTAAACTGAAATCTCGGTAAAAAACGTTTTGTGTATTGAGGGTATGCCGGCTTATATTTTGAGCGTCTTTCTTTAAAAAAAATATATGAATTATTTCAAACTCGGCGTAAATGAACACGTGATTATAACAACATTTCCATGACTTTTCCAAAACTTTTAGGATTTGAGTTTTTTCCAGGCCTGGAAATGACCATTTTAAAATTCCATGGCTTTTCCAGGTTTTCCACGACCGTAGGAACCTTGACCAAAGCGTCCCGAAGTGACCGAGTTCTCACGGCCACGCGGGTCTCGGATGAAGCCCGGAGCTCTGCTCGCCGAGCGCCGGGGGTCAAGATAAATACTAATCTTCTGCGTAAAGAATTTCCGCCCGACAACAGTCCAGAATATAAAAGAAATCCCACATTTCTTATTTGTATGCACATTTGATGGAGTTGAAAACCCTCCATCTAAACCCAGAGACACTGAGAAATGCAGAATTTGATACTCACACCCCCCCCCCACACACACACACACACACACACCCCTCCTCAATGTCTGCTAAGCTGTGTGTGTGTGTGTGTGTGTGTGAGTGAGGGAGGGGTTCTTTAAGTGCAACAGCAGTGATGAGGTGACATGTTGATCTCTCTTTAAGCAGTACTGCCTTGAACCCTCGACCCGCTCACCCCCCCGACCAACATGTCAGTGCCCCCCCCCCCCCCCAAAAAAAAAAAAACAATGAACCGGCCCACAAACACAGGCCCACCTCTCACAATCGTTAACAATGACATCGGTGATTTGACGGTATGTTTTCTGTGACCCCCGCGAACCCCCCCACCATCACGGCTCAGGGGTGTGTGTGTGTGTGTGTGTGTGTGTGTGTGTGTGTGTGTGTGTGTGGGGGGGGGGGCTCAGTCCCGGCAGGGCTTGCCCCTCCTGGCTCCGCTCCCGGCGCGCCCCATCTGCTCCGAGTGAACACTACATTAGGGACCATTAGCCTCGCCGCGCGCCAACAACGCCGCTAACCTCGTTGAGTCGCCGTTCTGAGCGCCGCCAGCGGCGAGACGCAGAGACTGTTGATCCCACGGAGAGAAAAGAGAGAAAAGAGAAAGGAAAAAAAAAGCCTCACTCGGCCCACCTCACGTAAAAGAAAACCGCCTGCGCCCGGAAAATAAGGGAAAATAAAGGTTTCAGAAGTAGATGTTGACGTGATTTATCGGCGGTGGACTTTCCTCTCCTCCTCAGCAGCTGGCGAGCGTCTCTCGTCTCTCGTCTCTCGCGGCGTGCGTTTGGGTTTGGCGTTAATGGGAAGCGACGGCGCTTTTATTTGAGGTTTTTCACAGATTTCTTTTTTTTAGTAACGTGTTGATTGGAAGGGAAGGAGGGGGGGGGGGGGAGTAGAATATATCGAGTGAAAACTGAAATCTGTATGGCTGCGCTATCCAACAACAACAACAACAACAACAACAACAACAACAAACGTGGAAGGATGTTTGGGAGACGTTTGGTTTTTAAAGTGCGACGACATTTCCTCTTTATATATTTTTTTTTATTTTACATCTCTGCTCAAACGTCAAACCTTCAGATTTTGGCACTTTGTAAAAAGCAGCTCTTCCCCAAACAATAATAACCCCGAAGAAACCCGGCGTGTCCTCACTGCGTGTCTTGAAGAACATCAAACGAGTGTGTCTCCATGGAAACGCTCAACTGTTCTCAGTGCCGTAGCGTACGGACAGGACTGACATTTCCCCACAAGAAAACCACAGAATTAGCTTAAGGGACCGATTTCACGACATCAAAGTCCTGAGGACGACCACGGCGTACGAAGCCTTCGGTAACGCCGAAAAGGAGACGCACAAAGTGTGATGACGATGAAAGTGCGACGCACAAAGTGTGATGACGATGAAAGGAGACGCACAAAGTGTGATGACGATGAAAGGAGACGCACAAAGTGTGATGACGATGAAAGTGCGACGCTAAATCGGTGGCTCCCCCAAAAAGGATTTCATATCAGAAGCTTCTGGGTCATATCTAAGACCAGCGCCCCGGTTCAGACCACGACAGAAGACTGGACGAAGACATCCATCCATTAAAAACTCCACTACCCACAATCCCCGTGAGGTGACTCTGAATGCAAACTTTATCTTTGCAGAAGACTGAAAGCATTCCGACTCATGACTAGGTGTTGCGTAATGGGCACTCTCAGCCGCACACACACGCACACACACGCGCACACACACGCACACACGCACACACACACGCACACACAACTCCAGCTGGGGAGGTGCGTCGACTTGGCCGCCGCCGCCAGAGAAATTCAACGATGTTATTTTTCTTTTCGGGGCGGAGAGGGAGGGGAGGGGGGGGGATCTCGGCGATCCATCACCCGGCTGCGTGATGTCACCGCGAGAACCCGGGCGGGCGGCCGACCGCCAAGCGGGGAAAAAAAAACAAAACAATGACGCCGCCGACGGAGATTAGCGCCGGCCTCTCCTCCTTCACGCAAATCAACTCCATCTGCGGGATTTGAATCCCCGACCGATCAGAAAGATAATCTGGTTTGAGGACGTGAATCACGGTGGATCTCAGCCCCCCGGCCCCGTGTGAGGTCACTCGCTCTGCTAAGTGACCTCCTGGAGGACACACCTAGGTGTGTGTGTGTGTGTGTGTGTGTGTGTGTGTGTGTGTGTGTGCGTGGGGGAGGGGGGAGCAGGGTTGGATGGATTTCCAGGACTTTGAACCAAATTCCCACGACCAAACATCTTGTGAAATCACGAGTATAAACCTTAAATGACACAAATGATTGAGACAATAGTTTGATTAAAAGAATAAATATTTATATAAATGTGTATTCTTTTAATCAAACTGCGTGAATGAAAATGTGAATGTAACAAATTTCTATGACTTTTCCCAAAATTAGGGGATTTCATTTTTTAAGGACTTTTCTTGGCCTGGAAAATAATAAAAAAAAAAAAAAAATCATATTCCATGATTTTTTTTTCTTTTTCTATGACAATACAAACCCTGTGAAAGGGGTTAACGCGTTTTCCAAGCGGCCTTGAACGCCTCTTCCCATCGCTTAACCGCCATCGGCCGACAAAAGTTTTGGCCCCGGGTGAAAGGGGACGGCCCGGTGACATCACACGTTACTTTCCCTTTGCAGCGAGGCAGATTGAAATTAAAGGAACATTTAAATGACCTCAACAACACGGCTTACATCACTCATCCTCCGTAGATTACAGTCACGACACCTCGACGCCCGGTGCTTCTCATTCATGGCGTTGCGAGGATCCTTCCTCATTAGCGCCCCTCTCTAACGACTACCTTTGTCTTCTTCAGAGTGTCTCCTCTGCTCTAACCCCAAGGCCCTCGCCACTAACCCCCCCCCCCCCCCCCCGACCCCCGCCCCTCTTTCTCATTCCTTCCCGTCATCCCTCCCATCTGGCTGCCTTCCCTGCAGAGACCCCGCTAATTAGCCCTGACCTGTTAATTAGCCGTCTAATGAGTCCGCTAACGAGGGACAGGGGGGGGGGGGCGGGGCTTGATCGGAGGTACCGGAGCTCGATACCTCGCCGGGAATATATGCAAATTACAACATTTAAGATCTCTTTTTGTGTGTTTTTCAGAGAACAAGAGTTTTTAAGTCTTCAATAACGGCACGACTCAAACTAATTTATGTTTTTCATCAATTAACATGTCCAGTGTGTGTGTGTGTGTGTTGGTGGTCATACCTCCAGTAGGTCTATCATGCGGGTCATTTGGGAGTAGATGAGGACTCGGTGTCCGTGGGTCTTG
The DNA here is from genome assembly GCA_036178185.1 of Liparis tanakae. Lineage (NCBI taxonomy): Eukaryota > Metazoa > Chordata > Actinopteri > Perciformes > Liparidae > Liparis > Liparis tanakae. Next base: position 16,350,905 of record CM070101.1, on the reverse strand, counting down.
AGCCGACTCAACAGGATGTCCAAGGTGTGGAGTTTTCCGCTGTCCGTGATCAGGCTCTCCTTGTCTGGAGGAGGAAGGGACACAAAAATAAGAACCCCGACTAACTGGAGGACGAAGAAACGACAACTGAAGAGACTCATTGGACACCGAGAGATTCTTCTAAATACCTCTCTTGACTCTTGTAAGTCTGGGAGCTATATATATATATATATATATATATATAGTTATATAAAAATATATATATATATATATAAATATATATATAGCTATATAAATAAATATATATGTATATATATATATATATATATATATATATATAAATATATATATATATATATATATATATATATATCTTATTGGTTACCAGAATGTAAAGAAATCTAAATCAAAGCTCGTCACGTCTCCTTTCCTGTATTTAGTGTTTTTACTTGATATTTTTCATAATTCGTCTTCCTACTTGCAGAAAACAGTAAAAGCAGCCCAATCAATTCAGAGGTTATTAACTCCGCCCCTAATCAATACAAGTCCTCAACAATATTGTATTCACCGGGCGAAAGACCTTTTTTCGCCAAAGTGGATCGGCCCGCGGGATCAATACTCCTAAATCCGTCTCTAATCTGGCGGCTGTTTAAACAAAGCGTGTGCCCTTATTGACCGGGCCGCTGATGAGAGAGTGATGGAGAACGAACGAGAAAGAGAGAGAGAGAACGAGGGCGAGAGAGAAAGAGGAAATTGTGAGAACAAGTGATTTACACTCCGTCTCGCACAATGGCACAAAAGACGAACAAATAGGCCGGGCAGTCGGTCCCGCGGCCGCGCCGGGCGCCGCTCGGCCCTCAGATGACCAGAGGGAGAGAGAGAGAGCAATCTGATCCGGGGTCTGCTGTTGGAGTGGCTCCTTCCATGTCCAGCTGATGAGGAATTAATGTCATCTGGCACAATGGCAGAGAAAAGGGGCCGGGGCCGCCATCGACCCGGGAACAGGCCCACTATGGTGTTTGACCACGGGGTCGCGACCCCGAGTGAGGGGAACCTAAGGCCAGGTCCAGGGTCGGGTGACAGGGGAGGAGAGGGAGGAGGAGGAGGAGGAGGAGGAGGAGGAGGGTCAGGGTTACAAGAGAGTCCCTGTGGGAGCGTCAGGCTCGGCCGCCTCGCGCTCCGGTCGGACACTTGTTCCCTTTTTTTGTGTGGCGAGGAAACGTAGAAACACGCCCCGGTCTCGTTTCCTCGCTTTGTCAACGTGCTGCAGCGAAAAAATAAATATATATATATATATATATATATATATATATATATATATATATATATATATATGCCGCTCCATTAATCCTAAAACAATGTGCGTAAAAGTACAAAGTGTGCCCCGCGTAAAAGGACAATACCGTGCGCCGAAGTCTGCCCGGCAACTGGATCGTTCTCCGTTTGAACCGGTAGCATTCTATGCTAATGTGAACTCGGACTGAACCCTGACCTGTGACCCTTTAGTGCACCCCCGCAAAAAAAAGGTCAGGCCTTGTCGAGGTGTTAAAGAGGAACTAATAGAACAGACGAGTGTGTGTGTGTGCGTGTGTGTGTGTGTGTGTGTGTGTGTGGACGACACTCTGGGGAAGTATTGGCGAGCCGGTCGGCGTGGAGCGATGTCGTCGCCGTCTTTCGTTCCACTCGTTTGGTTTCTCTCCGCTCGGCCGCCGCGTCTCCCCCGATTGACATTCTCAGATTACGTAACATATATATATAGATATATTTTTTTTTTAAATAGCCGAGATGAAGCGAACTAAAAGGAAGGAGGAAGACGACGAACTGCAATCTGAAGCTGCAGCGGTGCTCGTGGTTCCAGAGCGCCGCGGTCCTCGCCGCCGCCCTCCCCCGAGGTCCACCAACGTCAGAATAAAACCCGATAATTGGCCGTGGCGTCGGGAAAGCGGGAAGAGGAAGCGAGCGTGAGACTGCGCACGGGATTAGACATGAGCGGTGGTGGGAATAAAAAAAAAAAAAAAACCTTTCCAGACGGAGAGTGGAAGGGGGGGGGGGGGGCTGCGGTGGCTCCGGCTACAGCGCGCCGGTGGCGGTGATGTCGTGGTTACATTCAGACGTGGTTCCCCCTCACCACAGGTGCCAGTGGAAACGAGGGCCGCCCCCCCCCCTCGTAAATGCTCATATATGGCGATACCGCTCGAGCCCTGGCCGTCAATCCAGCAGATTACGCTTAAGCCTCCAGATCCCGATGTTTGAAGATAAGTTGAATGTTATCTCTGGATGTCTGCGGCCCAAACGGGAGCGCTGTGTGTATTTAATCCACTTATTGAGCGGGTGAACGCTGTAGAGCCGAATATCCCGCGCTACGATTCCTGTTATTTTAAAGAGACGGTGTCTCGTCGGTGGCGGGCAATTCTTTTGTTCGTCCCTGGGTCACGACGGCGGCCGTATCGATGGGAGCGGCCGCTCTGCTCCTCGAGGGAAAGCCACGCCGTGATAGCTGACCCCGTCGACCCCGTCTGAAATCGATCGTATTGGGGGAAAAAGGAGGCGGCTACGACACCGGCGCGATGGGAAAACGCGCAAAATGCTACGTCGTCACAAAAAGGAAGGCCGGGAAACGGAAATGGCGAGCCCCCCCCCCCCCCGAAAATCTCCGTTTCTAAATATCGCTGCCATACGCTGTGAAGCAACGCCAAGAACATGAATAATTGGGATTTCGGGGGGGGCTTTGTCGGTCTGTCATGTTCCAACTAAACACTCGTGGCTTACGCTCTAAGCTTCATGGGAAACGCATGAGCGTTGGACACGTGAACAAACTGGATGTCATAATGACTCGTAAACCGTGCGCGCAATGTGAGTTATAGGGAGGAGAGGGATTCAAACGGAGACGTCCGACACTCTGAAGGGCCCAGAGAAAAGGAGGGAGTCCCATTAGAGAACAAACAAGCGGAACATTTGGGAATCCTGTTATTAATCCGCGGTTATTAAAAAGTAACATTAATTAATCTGGATTCATATGCACTAAGATAAATAAGACCAGCGGCCCCTAAGCTCGGGTCTTTGGGATGCCTGAGGGAGGTTTGCGTTTGTAAACTACGTTGTGAAAAATACAAAAGAAAATAAACTTTCTAATTGTGAGCCGACGAGGACACACACACACACACACACACACACACACACACACACACACACACACACCGCAACAACACACACACACACGAGCAAATCCCATGTGGTGTCACACCACTCCGCCGTAACCATGGATACACATATCAAGCTTCACCACCTGCCCTCCCCCTTTCACACTCACACACACACACACACACACACACACACACACACACACCTAAATCCAATCCAGCCTCGCTGCGGTGCCTTCCTCGTCTCCTCCTCCCGTCCTTACCTCCTGCTGGCAGATTAAGCTACACTCCCCTGTCCCTCCTACCACCTCCCCCCCCCACTCACACACACACACACACACACACACACACACACACAC
>CM070101.1:16314927-16342427 GCA_036178185.1 Liparis tanakae | reverse complement strand
GAGTTGCCGAGTCAACGGGAGCAGCGGGGAAGCTGAAAGCAATCCTGACCACACCGCCTCGTACACAGCCAGAGAGAGAGAGAGAGACAGAGACAGAGAGACAGAGAGGCGATGGGTGCCAGATACACGGCTTTAAAAGAAAAATGAGAAGCTGAGAGGTATAAAAAAAAAAAACTGTGGGTAATATCGAGATGCTTGAGCAGGAGTCTGGAGGTCAGCGTGATCACACAGTGTTCGCTCTCCAGGTCTTTGAAGATCTCTCTTTTTACATTCAAACTTGCTTTTAATTCCTTAAGTCGCTGCGGGGGAGAGAGAGAGAGAGAGAGAGAACCTAAGACGCGAGGCAGCTGCCCGACTCCGTGTGGCGAAGCCAAGAGAAGGAAGGAGGAGGGATGGAATTACCCCAACAGCATTTTCCACCCAACAAGTTAACTTCGAAGGCGACGGGAGGACGGTAACGCGATGCGTAGCCGCCGGAGGGGGGGGGGGGGGGGGGGCGTCCACTGGGGTGAAAGATTTGCCAGGAGGAGAAGAGGAGGAGGAGGAGAGGAGGGTTCATGCCTTTTTTCTGTTTTAGCGAAGAAGAAGAGCGACTCCAACGCGGTGATCTGCCAGGCTGCATTTCTCTTCCCACCCATGTAAAATTAGGTTTTTTTCCCCCCCGATACTGCCAAACGATACAAACTACGAGCCCCGTCTCAACGCCACGCTGCGGCTCGCAGCTGCAGACTCCGACGCCTCTGAGAAGAACTGCGGCGCGCTGCGTTTATCAAACTGACAAACGTTAGCGCCTCACACTAATCGTTTGACTAATCCATATCTCCAATCGTCCGTTCGGGCTATCGGCGTCCTCGCAGCCAGCTTCCCTCCGAGGTGCTGAAAGGACAGCGACCAGCCAACCGGTTTAATACCGATGACATCGTATCACACAACCAAATAGCATTAAATAAAATAAAAAAAAACGAATGGATTCCATCTTTTAATCTCGAGAAAGCGTGGCTGGGTAACGATAGACGCCGCTCCGCTGCACGTGGCGGTGAGAACACACAGCGGGGAGGACCGTGTAACCGGGTCACGGCGGGATCGGGTTCCACAGAGGGGGGGGCGAGAAACCACGGGGCAGGAAGCGAGCGCGCGTGGTCAAACGCCAGAGCTGTGTGTGTGTGTGTGTGTGTGTGTGTGTGTGTGTGGTTTGTCACCTGGACAACGGGGCTGGTTTGCGTGTTGGGGAAGTTGGTGGGCCGGTTCAGCCACAGGACGAGGTCCCTGCGAGACAGACACTCGCTCCGGGGCTGCAGCCGCCCCGCCTCCTCCTCCGGGCCGCCGCCTTCGAGGCCGAAGAGGCGCTGATGGTGGAGCCGGTACGCAGATTTGAGGGATAGAAAAAGAGCTAACCACCTGAGAGAGGAAATAAGAGAAAGAAAAAATATTACTATCGTCGTTCCGCATATTCATGATATTAAGGCCACATTTACACATAGCCGGTATTTACAGAAACACACAAGGTCGTTTAAAAAAAAGTTTCTGTTTATATGAACCCGCATAAATACGGCGTCCGCATACGTCCCATAGGACGCTCACATGCCGTGAAGCATCTTTAACAGCACACTGTGACGTTTCATAACCTAAAACTCTGTTTGACCTCGTTCACACGCAAACACAAAAAATTCGTTTTCAGAAATCTCCACTTTGGCCGGAGTTTTTAGAAATTATTGTTTTCCGTGATAAAACCTCAGTGTTTGTGTGAATGAAAGGCCGAAACGCATGAAAATATATGCGTTTTCCCATCGTGTAAACGGGGTCTCACTATCACGTCATTACAGATCCTGCTTCCCATCTCTCAGTCCAGCTCCCTTCACCTGCCTCTGATCACCTCGTTAGTCCCTCATTACCTTCACCTGGTCCTCATGCCCGTCTCACCTGTTGCCCATTCCCTCGTTAGTCCCCGTCTACTGAGGCCACATTTACACATAGCCGGTATTTACAGAAACAAATATTTCTGGCCGTCCGTTTTCAAAAATAACGTTGTACACACAAGGTCGTTTAAAAAAAAGTTTCTGTTTATATGAACCCGCACAAATACGGCGTCCGCACACGTCCCATAGGACGCTCACGTGACGTGAAGCATTTCTAGTCGCACACTGTGACGCTTGACTACCTAAAACTCCGTTTCACCTCGTTTTCCCATCGTGTAAACGGGGTCTGAGTCGGCCGTTTGTCGTCCCCTAACAGACGTGAGGACCCTCAGCGCTCACCTTACTAAGGTACCTTGCAGCATGAGATTGGACATCTCGGCCGGTGAAACGTCGATGAAGCGCAGGAAGGAGAAACAGCTTCCTTTGTCATCGCCTGGAAGAACAGAAAGAAGAATATGAGCCCAAAACAAAGAGAATATATACACTACTGGTCAAAAGTTTTAAAACACCCCCACTGCACAGTTTGTATTGAAATGTAAGCAGGTCCAGTCAATAACCTGAACGATACAAAGGGCAGCGGCAAACTGCCAGAGGTTAAACTAAAAAGTTTAAGTTATCCAAGAAATTAAAAATAATGTACATTTCAGACTTAAAAAGTTTCTGAACAATATTTAAATTCCATTGGAGAAAGGATGCTCTACGAGTGTTTTGGCTATATCTGCACAATACGTTGACGAGCTAAACAAAACGATTCCCTGATTATTATTTTTTTATCTCCAATGGTTTATTTGATCTATGCTTTCATTAATTTCAGAGTAAATTAAACTGTGTACGTTTCAATAAAAACTGGAGAAGTTGAGGTGTTTTTTTGAGTGAATATGGAAGAAGTAAATGTATGGAAATAACACAACAGGGAGAATATAGGAAGGAAGGACGTGAACATCGGAGGAGGGGGAGACGGGAGGCCCCAGAGGGGGGGGGGGGACTGTGAGGTGTGAAGCTCCCGCTTATATTTAGAAGTGTCTGCTCTCAGAGTGAACACGCGCTTCACCTTTTCGGTGAAAAAGAGACTGCTGGATGTGATTTGGGGAGAAGGGAGACAACAGCACCTGAAGTAACCTGAGGAGGAAGCAGACGGAGCACGTTACACCACGGACACAGAGAGACGGAGCGCGGGCCGAGGATCGGGATATCCAGTCCAACAATATGAAAAATCTATGATTGAACTACAGTGATGGTTGCTCCTGTGTGTCGCTCTCGTTAAACACACACACACACACACACACACACACACACACACACACACACACACACACACACACACACACACACACACACACACACACACACACACACACACACACACACACACACACACACACGTCGTACACAATCCTCTCCGAGAAGCATATATAGCACATACAATACTGTGGATATATACTCAGGAATAGACAATTATTTAAATTATTTTATTTGTATCGAGTTATTTTGTATGCAATCTATTCATTATTATCCTTCTACTTTTTTTCTTATTCTTTTTTCTTGGAATGAGCACCATGTGACGTTTGTTATTCATTGTGTGTGGTGAACTGAACCTGAATATCACGTGTACCAAGACATACAACTGGAAAAAATGTACAAAGAAAGAGACTCTAGGAAAATACATGTTGTTATGTTGTTGAAAACTACATTTAAAAGAGTTTAAAAAAAAAGAAGAAATATTCTATAATTGAGAAAGAAACAAAAAAACTCTCCAAGATGAATTAGATATGTTTTAAAGTGTCGTGTCGGCGTGGACGTACTTGTTTCGGGCCTGGTTGTGTGAGTGGACGAGGCCGTGGCGGAAGAGGAACTTGGACATGGCGTAGGGCTTCAGGGACATGTGGAAGGGAGAGCGCGTCTCCTGGCGCTCAAACAGGTCCGGGTGGTTACACACCTACACACACACACGCACACACACACACACACACACACAGTCAGCGTACCTAGAAGGTATCAAACAGGCATCACGCTCGTGCTTCTTCTCTAGACTGCCAATTTGTTGTTTTATTGCACATCTCAAACTACCGTTCAAAAGTGTGGGGTCACCCAACGAGACAATTTTGTGTTTTCCATGGAAACTCACTTTTATTTATCCAATGAATTGCAAAATGAATAGAAAATATAGTAAATACATTGACGAGGTTAGGTTTTATTTTAAATATGAATTGTGTTCTTCAGACTTCAAGCTCAAAAGGAAGGCCAGTTGAAAAGCTTCTCTGACCAGCATAACTGTTTTCAGCTGTGCTAACATAACAAAAGGGTTTTCTAAAATTCTACCCCTCCGTTAGTCTTCTAAGGCAATAACACAATGTGCCGTTAGAACACTGGAGATGGGCCTCTATACAACCATGTAGATATTAATTTTTTTTTTTAACAGGTGTTTTAACCTAGAATAGTCATTTACCACGTTAATAATGTATAGAGTGCATTTCTTAATAATTTAATGTTATCTTCATTCCAAAAAACATGTTTTTCTTTGAAAAATAAAGACATTTCTAAGTGACCCTAAACTTTTGAACAGTATTGCATATAGTGCTAGTATTACTTTTGGAACATGGTTTGAAAATCCGCTATTTTTCTTTGATAATACGATGAGTGCAAATGACCCTTAAAATCATTCTAACAGTTCTCCATCACTGACGTCGCCGCTTTAAATAACCAGAACCGCCGTGGGGAGTGTATATATTTTCCGTCGTTTTAGTTTGTCATACGTTTACATCTCCTGGATATTGAAGCCCCCCCCCCCGGCTCGTACCTTCCTGAACTGCATGACCAGGTTCATGAGGGAGGAGGTGGTGGTGCTGGACTGCTGCGCCGTGCCCATGGACGACTGCAGCAGGTCCTCGATGGTGATCTTGTTCCTCAGGGCCTGGTAGAGCATCCTCTGCCGGGACGTCAGCTGGCAGTAGGTCAGGATCTCGATCTGCGCGTGTGTGTGTAGAAGTGTGTGTGTGAGAAGTCAATAACGTGCAGATCCAACACGGACAAAAAGAAGGAGCTGTTTAAACTGCCATCTTGTTTCTTGACAAATAAGAGATGAATTTAGATGAATGAATTTTTCCCCGTGTGTGCAGTGACATTCCACACCCGTACTAATTTCATATTTTCACAACATAAAACCTATTTATTGGGTCAACGACACTGTAAATAGCGGCTCTGTTTTTATTGAAGAGCGAAGGAATGTGCGTTTTATGACGGCAGCGGATTAAAATACTCTCAGCTGGACTTGGTCGGTAAAAAATAAAAAGAACAATTTCCAAAGTAAGAGTCTTCCGCATATAAAACACGAGACGGATGAGTCAGCATTACCGCTACATTTTTATCTCTGTTAGAACAGAGTCGGTGTGTTTGTCTGGGTTGTTTATATTTATGGAGGCAGCTTGACCCGCCGTCTTCAAAAACACATCCAAATCCCTGCTTCCATCGGGAGGCTGGCTTTAAACTGATGACAAAACCAGAGACAGCAACCCCAGTGGAGACGAGGAGGAGGAGGAGGAGGAGGAGGAGGAGGAGGAGGAGGAAGAGTGGGCTCGCAGGACAACACTTGGGTGTGAAGGAAAGTGAAAAGAACAGATGTGTGGAGCGGTGAACTCATCTGACTGCGTATCGAGACTCCCACGGCGCATGAGAGTGTGTGTGTGTGTGTGTGTGTGTGTGTGTGTGTGTGATCCTCGAGTGACAGCGAGAGACCCGCGAGTCCTTACTACAACACGCTCCGTGTCAGTGAGGCGAGCGGATGGAGACGGATGGAGGGCTACGTGACGTTTATTCAAATCTATTGGTCCCTTCGCACGCCGGAGTCTTCTCCACGCCGTGTGGAGTGGAAGCTGTTTTTGTCATTGGAAAGCCGAGACTAAAAAAAAGAGAAATAACAAAAAAAAGGTGCAACTCGGAGGAGAGGAAGCCGGTCGGAGGAGAGAGAGCTGGCTCCCCTACCTTGTCCGAGAGCTCGTTCTCCACGTCCTTCTTGATCCTGCGCAGCATGAAGGGCTTCAGGATCATGTGGAGCCGGGAGAGCTGGTCTGGAACACAAACGGCATCATACAGTCATGAGAACACACACAGAGAGACACACACACACACACACACAGAGCACATCTCACACACACACACACACACACAGAGAGACACACACACACACACACAGAGCACATCTCACACACACACACACACAGAGACACACACACACACACACACACACACACACACACACAGAGCACATCTCACACACACACAGAGAGACACACACACACAGCACATCTTACACACACACACAGAGCACATCTTACACACACACAGACAGAGCACATCTCACACACACACACACACAGAGCACATCTCACACACACACACAGAGCACATCTCACACACACACAGAGCACATCTCACACACACACACAGAGCACATCTCACACACACACAGAGCACATCTCACACACACACACACAGAGCACGTCTCACACACACACAGAGCACGTCTCACACACACACACAGAGCACATCTCACACACACACAGAGCACGTCTCACACACACACACACACACACAGAGCACATCTCACACACACACAGACACAGAGCACATCTCACACACACACAGACAGAGCACATCTCATACACACACATACACACAGAGCACATCTCACACACACACACACACACACACACACACACACACACACACAGAGCACATCTCACACACACACAGAGAGACACACACACACACATCACACACACACACAGAGCACATCTCACACACACACACACACACAGAGCACATCTCACACACATACACACACACACACAGAGCACATCTCACACACACACACAGAGCACATCTCACACACACACAGAGCACATCTCACACACACACACACACACACACACACAGAGCACATCTCACACACATACACACGCACACACAGAGCACATCACACACACACACACACACACATCACACACACACACACACAGATATCACACACACACACACATACAGGCATCACACACACACATACAGACATCACACACACACACACACACACACACACACACACACACACACACACACACACACACACACACACACACACACACAGAGCACATCACACACACACACACACACACACACACACAGAGCACATCACACACACACACACACACACAGAGCACATCACACACACACACACACACACACACACACACACACACACACACACACACACACACACACACACACACACACACACACACACACACACACAGAGCACATCTCACACACATACACACGCACACACAGAGCACATCACACACACACACACACACACACACACACACACACACACAGAGTTCAACGTTGGCACGCAAATAACAGAATATCTGTACAAATGAGCTGGGAAGGAAAATGGAAGAGAGGAAAAAAGAAGAAAAGAACCTTGAACAAGCAGCAGCGAGAGATCTCTCTCTCTCTCTCCCTCTCCCTCTCTCCCTCTCTGTTTCACGAGTGTGTGTACTCACTCTCGTCGATGGCGGACTTGTTCTCCGCGTGGCTCTCGATGTCCTTGGAGAACCACTCGTTGAACTCGTCGTGGGAATCAAACAACGTCGGCATGATGAAGTGCAGCAGGGCCCACAGCTGAGAGACAGTGATGACACGCGTTCGTCAACGGCCCCGTCGCGCTCACCCCGACACACACACCAACACACACACACACACACACACACACACACACCTCGGCCATTGTGTTCTGGATGGGCGTCCCGGTGAGCAGCAGTCGGTTTCGACACTGGAACTGCAGAAGGATTTTCCACCGAACACTGAGAGACAACGAGACCACGGGAAACACCAAATACATGTTCAAAGATCAAAGTTATCGTTATTATCAATTTTCCAATGTTGAAAATACAGAAAACCAAAAATGCATTTCTTTTTTTTGTCCGACAAAGTGAAATAATAGTAATAAATTACTGAATTACTAATACTGAAGTGTGGAACGCACGTATATGTTCTCTATTTAAAGATCACAATTGTGTTTGTTTGCAGAGTTTAGCAAATTATTATATCATTATGCATCGAAAGTCTTGAAAAGGAACCCACGTGAGCTGTGGGAAACTATTTAATTTATGAGTTATTTCTTTGCGTGTAGTTCGTAAAGCAGAACCAAACTACAGTTATTAAGTAAAATAAAGTCTCCTGGACGGTTTATGTATTCAAACTAATGGCTGACCATCAATCTGTAAAACTCTAGAAAGCGTAACGCGCACAACGTAAAGTGTGCTGACCCACCGGTCATGCATCATAAATCATACATCATATATTTTAGGAGGTATTACACGTTGTGGACCTACCTGGTGCTGCTTTTCAGGGCCTGAGCCTCGTCCAGGACCATGTACTGCCACTTGACCCTCTGGAAGTACTTGACGTCCTGGACCACCAGCTGGTAGCTGGTGATCACCACGTGGAACGGCGCATTTTGAGTGTAAAGGGTTTTCTGTTGCAGGAAGAGACAGGGGGGGGGGGGGTCACACACGTGGGAAGAAGAGCAATTCACGGAGGACATTCCATCCCTCGTCGCCGCTTCCTTACCTGGCTCCAGAACTTCCGAATCACCTTGCGATCGTGCGGGTTCCCCCAGTACGGCAACACCTGACGGACAAATCAATCGGGTTAAAAGTCAAAAACACTCTTGTGAATCTTTTTTTTTTTTTTTTTTTCAAAGTAAGAGAAGATTTACACGCAGCCCGAAGGAAACGATGAGGCGTAGCACCGCGTATGAATCACGGCTTTCGGGCCGACGGGGCTGTTGCCGCCGGCTGCGACGTGAACAGATTTACACTTCATTACATCATTCAACACGCGCTGGTATTTCCATTGTTTGCAGTCAGTCTTGCTTCGAGTGTTCAGGAAGCTTATCACCAAATTGTGTAACGGCGTCTTTTCACACCTCATTAGCCAAACAGACTGGAATTGATTTCTTTTAACTGAGTGTTGAACACAATAAAGAGCTGTTCATAGTATGGTGTATGTGTGTGTGTGTGTGTGTGTGTGTGTGTGTGTGTGTGATACATTCAAGAACGCAAACAGCCAGTCAGGAGCCAGTTAAGACGTGCAAAAAGATTTCACAAATGCAGTCACTCAACAATCAAAGTGTGAAAAGCTCTGGAGTCATTTCCTACCAGCTGCAGTGTGACCAATGGGCCAGAACAACACTGCCCCCTGGTGGACGGTTAGAGAAATGCTCGCAGCTTTGAGCCCTTCAACTCTAGTCATTTCTCAGATGTTCAGGGTTTCTTTTGTAAGAACAGAGTGTAAGTGATGAAAGAGGACTCTCACCTTGAATTTGGGCACGAAGCGGGTGAACTCCTGGTGCCAGTTGTTGAGCGTGGACGCCGGAGAGATGATGAGGAACGGGCCCCAGATGTTGTCTTTCTGTGCAGGAACAAGACGAGAGAATGCTTCGTCAGCTGCCACCGCAGGTGGTCTTTGTGTGTGTGTGTGTGTGTGTGTGTGTGTGTGTGTGTGTGTGTGTGTGTGTGTGTGTCAGCATCCAATAACAGGAAGGCTCGGAGGAACACAGCATGCATCTTCCTGTCAGTGATAGATCAACACTGAAAAGAACACATTTCCCCTAAAATCCACGTTCTCTCCGCTCGGTGCTCAGAGACCAAACGATGGAAAGAGCCAAACAGCTGTTTCACGACCATGAAAAAAAAAAAAAGAGTCGATGAAATTCAGAGCCAGAAACACGGCGCTTTTTCAAATAAAGGATGCAGGTGCGCAAAAAAAAAGCGGGGCGCGTGATGTTTTCGTAAGTCGCCGACAACAATTGAATATTCCACAGGCGCGTGATGAATGAAAGGCTTCGGCCGGCCGGGGCTCTCTCACCTCGGCCAAGTGAGCCAACAGAGCGATGCTCTGCACCGTCTTCCCCAGGCCCATCTCATCCGCCAGGATGCCATTGATTCCCTGAAGACAGAGAGAGAGAGAGAGAGAGAGAGAGAGAGAGAGAGCAGAGAGAGACAGAGAGAGAGACAGAGAGAGACAGAGAGAGAGACAGACAGAGAGAGAGAGAGGAAAGCAAAGGAGAAAATAAATCATTCAGCATGTGGTAATAAGCTTATAATAATATTATTGATAATAATAATAATATAAAAAAATAGAGAACAATGACAAAAAAATGCAAAAAGATTATTCTTATAATAATTAAAAAAAACTATAATAATAATAATAATAATAATAATAATAATAATAATAGGGAATCATTTGAATGCTCCCGAAAAGAAAAAAATCCTTTAATGAAAAATAATAATTAAAAAAAAAACACTCAAAACTGTTTTAATAGATTTTGTAATACTCAAAAAAGAGCATTCATGCATAACATCTGCTGGCAAAAAAGGGCATTGCAACGTAGTTTATACTGATGCAATATTATGAACACACTCTCAAGAAAACAATAGTATGATGCTGTTTATAGGAATTCATAAAGCCAGTCATAAAATAAGCAGATGAAACACAACGCCATTTGAAAGGTGTGTGAGTGTGAGTGTGTGTGTGTGTGTGTGTGTGTGTGTGTACCTGTTCATAGAGGTTGGCCAGCCAGTTCATGCCCTTGAGTTGGTATCCCTTGAGTTTGCCGTTGAAGATGGCGGGCTGAGGGATCTCTTCCCCCGCGTGGATGGACGGGTTGGCGAGGCTGTAGCTCTCTCCGAACCCACAGCCGAGACCCGAGGACGGGCCGGCCGCGCGCACCGCGGCGAAGCGGCTGTCCTTGGCCTCCTCGTCGAACATCCGCGTCTGCCAGGAGAGATACGGAGGTGAGCGAATGGGACTGAGTGCACCGCTGAAAAAGCGTGCGTGGGGGGGGGGGGGGTCAATTTACTCTCTCTTGGTGAATCTGGAAGGCCTCCTTGGCGTTCCTCAGGGCCTGGGCCTTGTAGTACGCGCTATCTGAAATCGCATCGCTATCTGCTTGCGCGTAGAAAAAAACCAGAAAGATCGAATTCAGGCGTCACATTTCCTTCAGGGTATATGACCATGTACTGGCTGGTTAAGAATGAAAATATATGGCGCAGCGGTGCGTACCGTAGTCCTCCTGTCCCATGTTGACCATGACTCCGCCCCCGATGTCAATCTGCCGGTGCGCCGCCGGGTCGTCCAGCTTCCTCAGGATCTCCTCCTGAGACATCTCCCCGTCTGCCATGCTGGCTTTGCCGCCCATGAAGTGAGCGTACAGCTCCGTCTGGGTGATGAGGAAGTTCAGTTTGCGCTGCTGACGCTTGGCCTGCGCGAGAGAGAGAGAGAGAGAGAGAGAACAGCTTGTTCAGAAGAACCAGGGTTCGTACACATGTTGACCAATGGAATTCCAGGATTTTTCCAGGACTTTTAACCAAATTTCCAAATTGTACATGAAAACTTTTTGAAAATGTAGTATTCAAACAATGAGAATTACAAAGCATACAATACACCTTAAGGGAAAGAAATGAATGAGAGACAATAGTTTGATTAAAAGAATAAACATTACTATACATGTTTATTCTTAGAAACACTATTATAAATGTTTATTCTTTTAATCAAACTATTATCCTTTATGTGCAAATCTGTTTGGACTTGGCCTATACCAGTTTTTAATTTGAGAGTCTTCCTTTCAAAAACATAGGAATAACTCGACGTAAATGAACACTTAATTATAACACATTTCCATGACTTTTCCAAAACTTTTATGATTTAAGTTTTTCCCAGGACTTTTCCAGGCCTGGACATGACAATTTTAAAATTCCATGACTTTTCCAGGTTTTCCATCACCGTACGAACCCTGAAGAACGCATTTGACTTTTAAACACGTTCAAACCTTTCCCTGACTTTCAAAGCTGCCCCCAATCGTAGTCGATGCCCCTTCCACCTACTTCCTTCATCTCCTCGTCCAGCTTGCGTTGCTCCAGCGCCTCCTTCTCTGCCCTCTTCCTGTGCTCCTTCTCCACTTTGTCGTACTTCTTCCAGTAGAGCATCATCTCCTTGGTGAGGCGGCGAGCGCGGGGCAGCGTCTCCTTGCAGTTCTTCTGGGCCTGGATGGCGGCCCGGCGGACCTCTCTCATGCACTGGTGAGCCAACTGGGAGCAAAAAGAAAAACGAGGCGGAGGTAAGATGTCGAACGCGAGCCGCGATTCACGATTTAAAAGTGGGTTTTACCGGCACAACGGGGTCTTACCTTTTTGGCATTGGTCAAGACTAAGTTCTTGGCAGAGGTCTTCTGCTTGAAATTCTGCAGAATGGGTAAAACAAGTGATTTAGGACTTTTTTTAAATGGTACTGTAGAATCTGCGAGTGTTCTGTTGCTTATGGAGGTCGTGCGTTCTGACCTTGGGGATCTCCTTCTTGGCGATGGTGAGCCAGACCTTACGTCGCCGCGCATTCAGCTGCTCGACGGTGAGATGCTTCTTCTTCACCGCGGGCAGCGGAGCATCGTGGGAGAACTTTGCGAAGATCTTGGTGATGTAAGGACGCCCGTCGTCCAGAAAGTCTCCCTCGCCCCGTTTCTTCTTTTTCTTCACTTTTTTCAATTTGGCTGTGAAAAAAAAAAAAAAAACGTTTTTAAATATATGAGACTGAGCAAGAGGAACGCTTGTCAACCAACTCAAGAAGATGCGTCTCTTCTTTATTTTGTTGCTTTTACCCTTGAATTTCTTCTCATCTTTGATTTTCTTCTTCTTCGGGCCCAGTAGGTGGCGCTGTTGCTCGTAGAAGGGGTCGTGGCTAGAGAGGAGTCCAGTGCTGTAGTACTGATATTGGTGGAGCTGTCAAACAAATATACACAAACAGATATTACAAAAAAAAAAAAAAAATCACATGCCAAACATATACGGTGCTGAGCCTGCGTGTGCATGTGTGTGTGTGCATGTGCGCGTGTGTGTGTGTGTGTGTGTGTGTCCGTACCTCGCGGTCAGAGTGGAACTTGCTCTGATGCTGCCTGGTGAAGCGATGCAACCGCAGCATGTCGTGCAGCTCCTCCCGGGACAGGCTGAAGTCGGAGTCGTCGGAGTCCGTGTCCGAGTCCGTGGTGTCGTCGCTCAACAGAATGCTCTGCGGGAGACGGAGCAGCAACACGGTTAAAGAAAGCTGAGGGTCTACAGAAGACATGGGTGGAAAAGAGCGTGAGAAAGAAGGGCGAGCGTAGCATGGCACTGCTCTTCACCCGTTAAATCTGCTTGAGGTATTAGCGTGACACACTCGTGCCTCAATCTGCAGCGTGATGGAGAATATGTCCGTAAAATACCTTCAGCCACTTCCTGTTCTTCTTCAGCTTGGAGAAATTGTAGAGGTTCGTTTTATCTGCCTTCTGGTCTGTGGAGCCAAAAGAGATAAATAATCACGACATATATTATATGCATATAGTGCATGCACCCATGTTGAATAATAATAATAATAATAATAATAATAATAATAATAATAACTTTATTTATATAGCACTTTTAAAAACAAGGTTTACAAAGTGCTCTACAGATTTTCTTTAACTTAAATGGCGGCAAACAAAAAAAGACCATACCATTAAAGCATTGAATACAACTAAACCGAACAAATAGCCAATTAAAATAAAAACATAAAAGGACGACATCACTTAAAAGCAGTTGTATAAAAGTGGGTTTTAAGAAGTGATTTTAAAGAAGTTATTGATTCTAGGTTGTTCCAAAGTCGAGGGGCCCTGGAATGCCACCAGTGAGGCAGCATCCAGGTGTAGCAACGCTTGAATACCAGATGATATATACTGAGCGTATATCTTACCGTTACCCTGCAGCAGAACTCCGTTGAGGGGCTTTCCCTCCGACAGCCGGTCCCCCTGGTCACATGACTCGCTCTTCACCGTCAGAGCCGGATGCTGGCCGAGCGAGGGGTCCGGGGAGAGGCCGGTCCCCAGGGCGCCGTCGCTGTCCTCGCTGTCATCACTAGAAGGCGAGAATCGTGTAGCTGTAAGCGTACTCTTTGGACCTTATGTATATTTATATATATATATATATAGCAGCTATTCAATATTAGCGTTGGATCTGTGCCCGGTAGTATTACTGTATGGAAATAAGGGGCTAATGAGACGGAAGGTCCCCACAATGCAGACAGCGCTTTAGGTTCAGCTCGCAATCCAATACCAAACAAAAGCGTAAGCCATCTTTAACCTGCAGCACCCACCGAAAATAATTCCAACTCCACTTCGCCTTTTACCTGGTTACGTCTCCGTTGAAGATGGCGGCGGTCTGGCGCAGGAAGCTGTCCAACCTCAGGGATCTTTCCAAGCGCTGCAGGTGGAGAGGTTTGGCCAGGCCGGAGCTCCCCGACGCCCCGGCCTCCAGTCGGCCACCCTGCCCGGACGCCATGCACCACAGACACTTCTGCCCGGCAGGGCAGGAACTTTTACTGAAGAGGGAACGGCAGCGAGGAGATGGAAAGAAAGGAAGAAAGGGAAATGCAGATGGCTTCCAATTAAATTGAGCAGCACAGGACACCGTAAACTATGAAAGAACAATACTCTACTGCATTTCTTTTACCCCTGGGGGTACGTGAAGGCACTCCACAGGGTACGTGATATTTTTTTTAATATATTTAAAATTAGTTTCCATTAAAAAAAATCCTTTATAATATATATTTAACAAATATTAAATACAATATAAATGTATTATATAATATATTCTAAATCATATACTGATGGCACAGCGCTGTGTATAATACATATATTTTAAATCCAAAATGTGTTGCTGGCTGGCGGGTAGTTGGTTGTAAACATATTTCACAGGTGGGACATCACAAAAAACTGGCAGAAAACAGTAGAAACATTAGACCTACCTTCTCAGTAAAGGATGCCATTGTTCTTGATTCCAAGATTAATGCTCAGACAGCAGAGAAAATCCCCTGCAAAATAAGAAGCCCACAGTCACACACTGATATCCACACAAACATCAACAGGTTTAGAGCTCTTTCAACTACAGATTCTGACAGCTCAGGTATTTCCAGGTATTTCAGGAACTTTTCCACAATAAATGTGTTTGCAAATGTACGACATCAATTAAAAAAGCACATGAATAAACCAAAGCTACTGCAGCACTATGTATTTAAATGGTACATGATTTGCCATCATGTTTATAATGTATTGTTAAATACTTAATGTTCATAAATTATGCACTGGCTGTATTCATTGTAATGTTGTTTGTATAACACACAAGGCATACACAAGATAACTATGTTCACATCAGTTGATTAAAAAGGTCAGCCTGGAAACATTCACAGTTTAATGCCACTATAAATGTGACTTAGTGATGAAGCACTACTATTATTGCCAACGTTATAATACCATTCCACATGTGATGGTTTCAACAGTGTCACCTGTAATAACTACTCATTACATATTAACGTGACTTTCTGAGGCAAGTTAACTTTCATGTGCGAGAGGATGGATGACGAGCACTGACGTTTAAATACAGTCCAGAGCAGGAGTTTGCTTCTTCTTTTTTTTTTAAATACAGTAAACCGAGAGCTGTACTTGTTTTATAAATAACATGCATCATATTGTGCTAGCGCGCCGTTACCATGACTAGCCAGCTAGCTTAATCGGGAGCTCGCTAGCTAACCTTGGACGGTGCAGTGTGCGGGGAGCTCGCGAGCTAGCGGCAGTTAGCCGCCTCGCGAGCCTCCGACCGTTGATAGCAAAGGGTCAAGGAGCTTGACACGCAAAGTGACAGCGTACTGCGCTAAGTACGAAGAAGAAGACGCATATTCGCATCGGTGTTTCCTTTCCTACACACGTAGCCCGTGTTACGACTGTCCCCTCGCTATCGCTTCTCCCAAGTGTGGCTTTTTACCCCCATTATAAACGTTGGCTCATTTTAAACGTTAGTCTGGACAAGGACGTCCTCTCGCGCCATTAATATGAAATATTCAAATCGGCCCTGTCTCTTTAAGGCCACCACCTCCACGCCTAAACAATGTATTTAGATGATATTGGTGTTAATGGCGATTCATAAACAGGCTTAGTGGCGATACGACGGCGGCAAGGCCCCAGCGCCCGCGCCTCTCGTGCCCTTGTTGCGGATACGAGCGGGGACTCGGTTGCCTGGTGAACGAATGATCCCCATGTTTTTAATTCTTTTTCCCTCCCGGCCATCTTCCCCCATTGCTCCTTCGCCATAACATCCACCGAGGAGTCTCTCACCTCAGCCCCGTGTCCCCCTTTTCGTCTCTCTCTCCGCTGCTGCCGACTCTCGGTTCTCTGACTCCAAAATGGCGGTTTGAGGCGCCGAGCGAGTCTGTGAGCTTTGAGTCGGCAGCAACAGCAGAGAGGCGGCCACTTTCTGTTACTGAGAGAGCAGAGACACGACGCCATGGCGAGGGTACAGCAAAGAGCAGGCGTTTTAATCAATCCCAGAGACAGGGACGCTCGCTCGTCGACGTCTCAGAGGACAAGGCTGCGACAATAAATCCCGCCGGTGTCTTTCGTTTATTCCCCGACGCATACGTCCGCCCTGCATGCCATTTGGAGCCGTATATGCACATCGAATACAAATACATCGATTAAATTCCGATGTCGATTGATAGCGTCTGCTCCCTGCGAAGATTACCGAACTACGTCTGACGTCATCAGACGGGAACTCCGTTTTAGGTATGGCAAGGCAGCTGGGATACCCATAGTAAAAAAAAAGACAATTTGTACAATTATTATGATGTCAAAAGTTGACAGTGAACCCCAATATTATTATATTTTAAGTGACATATTTGTACATATACATGTGATGTATTGCCACTTCTAATGGTAATGATAGTGTTCATGGGATTTTTAGGGATTCAAACAATGTTTTGTCCCAGTAGCCTAAACTCAGATCTTCCTAAATACAGCTTACACCAAACCATGAACTAGTCATGCTGCTAAAGTATGGAGTTGTTGATACGCTGCTTCAGCTCGCTGATGATCTTTTTTATTTTGTGCACCTACAGGCAGGCTGTAGAAGCCCTCCAGAGGAACTGCGATGAAGTGTATTGATTTCTCACAGTCCAGATAGTTCAAATAATTTGTTAAATATTTATTAATTTCAAACAACAACCAGTTCATCCATGCTGACAAGCTTAATGATCCATAATTAAATTGGAAAAACAAGGAAGATGATAATTCAGTTTGATGACCTGCCCCACATTACCTGTACAATTAAAACATAGCTGAAGAGCTGAGTGGTTGAACTGAGCTAGGTAACACAGCTAGTTTCTAAGTGCAGGTTATGTTTCCAATCGACAAAACACATTACCTAATGCAGTTACTGGATGAATAGTGCAGTTATTTTCGATCCTAGCCTTGTCATAATCAGAAGGTTCAGCACAATGTATGCACTGTACAGCCCAAGCAATATTTCACATCACCTCATCATCTTGTATCATTTCCCCAACAATGTCCACCTTTTACTGAACCCTCCCCTACAAAGTGCAAAGGTTGTTAAATCATCTTAAAATACTGCCAACAAAAGAAGTGTATTTCGGGGAGAGAACAATAGACGCCGATACAGTTTTAAACCAGCAGGCACTGCTGACAGGCAATCTGGTGAACGTCTGTTTCCACTGAACAGGTCCTACAGGCGGTGAAGCTTTATTGACGTGTCACACGGCGGGCCGTCGGGTCTTTTTTTTTCTTGCACTTTGAAAAAGGAGACCGTGTTCACAGCCAGCTGGATTTCTCCTCCTCGAATTTCTGCGGGTCGATGAAAGGCTTGTCGATGGACTTGATCATCAGTTCGCCGCAGTACACGCACTCGGACGCGATGATGTCGTCCATGTCCGATTTGATCTGCTCGCGGCTCGTGCCCGCGCTGCCCTTTCCCAGGCTGGACGCGTCCTCTTCGTCCTTGGGCGCCGGGCGCTGTCGAGACTTGGAGGACAGCGTGGTCGCCGCCAGCTTTCTCTGCAGCTCCTCCAGGCGACTCTGCTTAAAGGCCGTCAGGTGAGGGGTCACTTCCTGGAAGGTAGGAGAAAAAATGTATGACTTAAAATACGTTTCAAACACAATACTTTAAAAAAATAACCCAGTGACTGAACTTAGAGGACATCCTATGTGTACAGCGGCACATATTTGACATTGAAACCCAAGCATGGACGTGAGTTACCTGGAACAGGCAGTCGTAGTGGAACATGTGTCCGCAGAGGAACAGATAGAAGGGCCTGTTGAGCAACGGGAAGTCACAAGCGGCACACTTTTCTTGGGAATCCACGACGCCGTATTTGTTCCTCATTTCCTGGATGTCTTCTCGGATGCGCTTGGCGCTCTCCGTGGCCTCCTCCATTTCCTGTTTCAGCTCCTCGATGTGCTGGTTGTACTCCTCCAGGGAGCTGCAGATGGCCTCCTGAGAAACCAGTAAAGTACGTTCATTCGAAGAAATATGCTATGTTAACCATACATATAATACATGGTATCAATAAGGGGATTGCAAGTGACACCAGTCACTAAAAGAAAGAAGAAAAAAAACTATCTGTTAATGTATTAATATAGGCTGCACAACGTATTAACATAGGTTGCACAACAAACTGAAGTAGTTTGCTGGAGATCCTGGCAAACTCAGCACTTTACTTTGTTTTCCCCCTGTATATTTAGTATTTAGTTTTATGTTGTATAATTATTTGTATTAATCCTCTGATGTGCACCGCTGCTGTGATTTTTGAAATGTCCCCACTGTGGGACGAATAAAGGTATATATCATATTATTGATTTGATTGTGTGGATTTCTTATTAATACTTAAAAACAAGAGAGGAAATGTTTGATTTCGGACCTTAAAATGGTCGATGGTGACAAAGTCCGGGAAGAAGGGCAGGATGTCTTCGATCTTGAGCAGGTTGCAGCTGGACAGGCAGTTCATGGCTTTCTTCACATCCTTCTCCTCCTGCACCACGTGCCGGGCGATCTTCAGCCAGAGCTTCTTCCTCAGCTCCTCGTCATCCTCGGGCAGGTCGGCGCACGACTTGGCCAAGTCGACGTCCACCTACGGGTGAAGAAAAAGGCATCGGAAAGTCAAATTGGTCAAATTCTGTCCGATTTGAGAAGAAAAAAAACGAGAATTTCGGGGGAAATAATCTTGTGTTTGTATGTGTAAGAGCCACAAGTGTGTTTTTAGTAAATTTAAGTTTCAGAATTGTTTATAATTTAATATTTAGAATTATACTCTCTGTGGAGGAACTACAAGTTGAATATGTTAAAAGATGTTTATGTTAATACCCGACGCTCGCGCCGGGCTATTTAATGACGTCATGACGGCCGCAGGTGTAAGAGCAGAGCTGTCATTAGACACGAGAGATATAGTTTTTTTACCGTAAGATCGTAAGACCATGAGATCATTTTGAACGTTTATTATTTGTGTACTTTGTCAGCGTTTTTTGCTGTTTGAAATAAATGTGAACGTAAAGGAAAGGACCGGTCTCCTGTCATGCGCGTGAGAGGAAACTCAATGCGTCTACATCTCTTAGCGGTTTAAGAAAAAAAAAAACCGACGGAACGCCGCTACAGTATGCATCGCTTACTTGTAACGCCAGATCCACCGCCTCCTCGTACAGCTCCATGATCCTGTACACCAGGACGCAGGCCCGCAGGTAGCCGTTCTCGGCGCACAGCCGCAGGGCGTACTTCAAGTCGTAGTGGATGTCCGAGACGTGGACGCCCGCCTGCTCCAGGTACCACAGCAGCGAGTCGGGCTTGTACTTGGCGTAGAGCGACAGCAGGTAGTTGTGGATGGCCTCCTCCGTCACCGTCAGCTCGTACACGCAGAACTCCATGTAGCGGATGGTCTCGCTGATCTGCTGCGTGCTGCCCATCTGGCTGTAGTTCATCAGCGCCGGGATCAGCTTCTTGGGGTCCAGCCGCTTGCCCATCTGGATCCACGCGTCCACCACCTGCTTGGGGATGTGCTGCATCAGCACCGGGGAGAACTTGTAGAAGAGCTTCTGGTCGCAGTGCTTGGAGAGCACGTCCAGCGCGGCGCCGTAGTCGTCGTGCTGGCAGTAGTGCGAGATCACCCGCTCGTAGTCCTGCATGACGACGGAGAAGTACACCATGTCGTCCACGTTGCCGTGGCTGGCCAGCAGGTCGTAGATGGTGCTGCGGTTGTTGTACAGGCACTCCTTGTGCCGCGAGTTGCCGAGGAACTGGCGGAACTCGTCGCGCGTCTCCTGGGCGACCACGGCGTTGCCGTCGCTCTCCAGCTGGCCGAGGCGGTTCAGGTAGAGCTCGGCCAGCCAGGTGACCAGCAGGGTGATCTGCGTCCGCTCGCCGGCCTTCAGGTGGTTCAGCTTCTTCAGCAGGAACTCCTTCAGCGCCTCCTCCTGCTTGGCTTCGATGAACTTGAGCGCGATCTCCTCGAAGTAGTTCTGCGTCATGGCGTAGCACTTGGCGCTCTCGAGGTAGCGCTTGTTCCGGAAGCAGTGCTCCGCCTCCTCGGCCAGCACCACGTCCATGCACTCGGGCCGGTCGCGGCAGTACTCCTTGGCCAGGTCGAACTTGCTCATGCTCATGTACATCTGCCAGACGTCCCGGGCCTCGCGCTGGATGTGGTACCGGAACACCGCCCGCTCCGTGTAGATCCACACCAAGCCGCCGACCGGGTCCTTGATCATCTTCTTGAGCGTGCCGAATTTGTCCGGGAACACGTCCTCGTGCACCACCTCTCCGTTCAGCGTGCAGATGGCTTTGACGCGGTCGTGGAGGAGCAGCAGGAAGTGGAACTGGGTCAGCACGATGGAGATGGGCTTGTTGAGGCTGAGGTCTATGTCGGGGGTGTACTCCCACACCTGTTGGGAGGTAGAGCATGTGGCAGGGTTCTTACACATTTTGAGCAGTGGATTTCCATGACTTTAAGCCAAATTTCCATGACCAAACTGAAATCTCGGTATAAAAATACATTTTTTTTGGAAAATGTTGCGTATTTTGACCGTCTTTCTTTAAAAAACATATACATTATTTCAAACTCGGAGTAAATGAATGTGTATATAACACATTTCCATGACTTTTCCATGTCTTTAAACCAAATTTCCATGACCAAACTGAAATCTCAGTATAAACATACATTTTTTTGGAAAATGTTGCGTATTTTGACCGTCTTTCTTTAAAAAACATGTACATTATTTCAAACTCGGAGTAAATGAACGTGTATATAACACATTTCCATGACTTTTCCATGACTTTAAACCAAATTTCCATTTTTTTGGAACATTTTGCGTATTGAGGGCGTACGCCGGCTTATATTTTGAGCGTCTTTCTTTAAAAAACATATACATTATTTCAAACTCGGAGTAAATTAACAAGTGATCATAACAAATTTCCATGACTTTTCCCAAACTTTTATGATTTAATTTTTCTTTTTTTCCATGACTTTTCAGGGCTGGAAATTACCATTTTCAAATTCCATGACTTTTCCAGGTTTTCCATGAGCGTACAAACCCTGATATGGGGAATGAGCATGTACAACAAAAAGAGAAGTTCTATTGAAAAAAAAACAAAAAAAACACAAAGACTTTCACCTGTACATCGCTCAGAAGGGAATCGGGCCGGACGTAGTCCAGCTGCCCGTAGAGGACTCCATTACCCATCATCCAGGCGAACGCCTTCGGGGACGTCCGCAGCTTCGGGGTGTAGAAGGTGATCTCGCTGTAGCCCATGTTGGCCGGGAACTCCTGGAAGCTGGGCAGCAGGTCGTGGTTCTGGCTGAAGATGGAGCTGAAGCCCTGCTGCTCCGACCCCTCGGCCAGCTTACCCACGAACTGGAACAGGCGCTTGCGGGTGGTGGCGATGATGAAGTACTTGTTCTCCAGGCCGCGCTCAACCTCCAGGCAGCAGACCGGCGCGGGCTTCCCGTCCTCCTCCAGGGAGTGGACCTGTCCCGGGAAGAGAGAGTGATATTGATTAGTCGCATGCCAGGAACCGACTTACATTAAAACTTCCCCTCAACACAACAGTTACACAGGGTTCTTACACATTTTGACCAATGGATTTCCAGGACTTTTCCAGAACTTTAAACCAAATTTCCATGACCAAACTGAAATCTCAATATAAACATGCAAAATGTTGAAGATGTAGCGTATTGATTGCGTACACCGGCTTATATTTTGAGCATCTTTCTTTAAAAAACATATTCATTATTTCAAACTCGGCGTAAATGAACATGTGATCATAACACATTTCCATGACTTTTCCAAAACTTGTATGATTTAAGTTTTTTCCATGACTTTTCCAGGTTTTCCATGACCGTAAGAACCCTGGTTACATTTCTCATAATTGCATTTTCACATTTTGCTGTTCGAGTAGTTCAAATTATTTTGTTGTAAACATCACCAGCTGTGAATTGAAACTAGATGCATGACAGGTGACCACGCGTGTGCTCCTCCGACCTGTCTGAAGTATTGATCCGGATTGGTGTTGAACAGGCTCCCCTCGGTGGCTGAGATCTCCGCCTCACAGATGATGCCTTGACTGGTGCCGACCAGTATGGGCCCCGTGTTGGTCTCGCTGCCCAGCAGCTTGTTCCAGCCCACGCTCTCGACCAGGTGGCCCCTCCAGCGGGACAGACTGCGCACCTTCTGCGTGTTCCGGTTGAGGTACAGACACTCACTGGTGCTCAGGCAGATCAGGAGATGGGAGCCTGTGGCGGGAGAAACACGGAGGATGCTGCTGTTAATAAGTCATAACTAAGACATAGCAGTATTATACTGTATATATAGAAAAATAGCATTTTAATTTGAGTCCTGATGATAATAATAATAATATTAATAATAATTCTGACTTCTATAGCGCTTATCTAAGTACACAAAGATGCTTAAGATGACATTTATATATAACCATAAAAAACAATGCTGTTACAGATGTACCACATATACGTGTGTTTTAGGTACATATGTAGACTAACACATCTGGTGCGGTGAAATGAGGTGACCTCTTTGTATCTATTTTTATGTATTTCATTTCCTGTACTGTAGGTGGGTGTACCAGTGGGTAGGGTGGGTTTGTTATCTGTTTGTATATATCCAAAAAAAAGATGAAAAATAAAGGAAATATCAGTTGAAGTACATGTTTACTGTATTATGTACCGGTCAATATTTCCAAGTTCAAAAATAACAATGCTGTACTGCATTTCACAGATATTACCATGTACATTATGAGTACAGTATGTACTTGAGACAATGCACTTTCTTTTTTTTAAGAAAAATGCAAACTGCACATACAGGCTCCTATTAGGTCTGATTAGAATAAGCCATTTGTGATGTCATACTTAAGGCCTACGGGCAATGTTTTCAATTGAAAATGCATCATGTGTTTCTGTATTCTCTCACCTGTGGGGTCCAGGAACAGTCTGTGCACTTTACTGTCATCTTTCCTCCCTAACTCCGTCTGATTGGGCTGATCGGGCTTGGCCAAGTCGATCCTGCACACAGCAGAACATGAAACATCAGCATCTGGTATTCATACCTGCAAACTCATGAGGGTGGAAAAAGGTGACGAAGGGGGTGCAGGTGACTTTTTGTTGTTGTCTCCACACCACATCCACGTTGTTTGATGACACCTCGAAGCTTTTATAACTACAGTCTTTTGATTGTTCTGACCGCAAATCGAAATAATAATAAACATTTTAAGAAAATAGGTCCTTTGAATAATTCAGTGATCGGGCCGTAATAATAGTAATAACAACTTTATATTATCATTATATATACAAGGTTCTTACACATTTCGAACGATGAATTTCCAGGACCTTTCCAAAACTTTAAACCAAATTTCCATGACCAAATTGAAATCTCGGTAAAAACATGAACAATTTAGAACATTGTGCGTATTGAGCGTATATTTGAAGCGTTTTTCTTTAAAAAAAATATTAATTATTTCAAACTCGGCGTAAAAGAACACGTGATTTTGACAAATTTCCATGACTTTTCCAAAACTTTCATGATTTAAGTTTTTCCATGACTTTTCCAGGCCTGGAAATTACCATTTTAAAATTCCATGACTTTTCCAGGTTTTCCATGACCGTAAGAACCCTGTATATAATATGGTTAAAGTCATACATGAACCAACTTCCTTTTTGTAACTTGTATGCTCTGCTGAGCTTTCAGCCTGGTCCATGATTCTGTTCCATGATTCTGTTCCATGATTCTGTTCGAGGAAGTTTGCAGGTATGGGTATTCCACATCTGTTTCAGGAGGCCCCAATCAACACCAAGGTAACAACAGTCGAATAGGAACATCAGAGACATCACACACAGTTGTTAAGTGCTCATCATGACGTCACTTGCCTCAGCAGGGTGTCCTTCCCCAGGCTCATGCATAGCTGATTGTTGCACACTGCGAGGTGGTTGATCCTCTCGGGCGGTGTGAAATCGATCCGCTGCTTGTTGAATATCGGCTTCTCTTCCTCGAGTCTCACGTTCACGAAGCCTAGTCGTGGGAACAAGTGCGTGCAGTCAGCTAAATGCCCGAGGTGGTCACGACGCGTCCGCATCCTCACCTGCACGCGTATCCCCAGAGGAGGGGGGCGACCTACCTGAATGCGTGATCCCGATGTTGGCAGTCGACGCGCGGCTGTGCTGCTGCGCACTCTGCCGGGTGTTTTGCGAGTCCTCGTACTCGTCGAGAATTGAAGCCATGGTTCAATGAACCGTATTCCGCTTTGGTTCACTGGCGTTAAATGAAGTATACACACATGTATAACGCTATGTGTGTGTGTGTGTGTGAAGAGACAATCCTGGTACGACACAGCTAGCTAGCTATCTAGCGCTAACTCAGCCGTTAAAGGGCCCACGAGCGCGCGTCCTTTCTGCGCGCGCATCTAAATTCAGAGGCCAGATGTTGGGGTTGTAATATTTTCCGTTGCAGTATATCCGACGTGTCAATCATTCGTGCTGCTATTAGAGCTATCGCGGCTAACGCCAGTACAACAAGTCCCCGGGTGGATGCAATGATCAGGTGACACGCGCAGTCATGTGGATCATGTGACCACGGTTGATGCAGTGCTTAACTTCGGCGCTAGGGGGCGCAGTTCGTCCAAGTTGAGAGTGAATTGGATTGTGACGAGACGTTTTAATCAAGTAGCATGTTTTAAACACACTCATATTCACCTCGATGACGACACTTTTTAGGTGTCAGTATTATTTTCAATGTCACCATTGATTATATATTTATTTTATTCCAGACTCATGAGTTCATAAAGCAAAAAAACACAAATGCAACAACAATGTATAAAATCAAATAGAGTACGAAGACTAACGTATATGTTATGTATATTCATCTATCTATGTATGTATCTATTTATTTATCGAGCTGTCTATCTATCTATCTATATATATATATATATATATATATATATATTAATTTATCATTATTCATTTGTTTGTTTATTTATTCATTCTATTCATCTTTCTATCTATCTATCCATATATATCTAGATATCTAGATATATCTAGGAAGAGTGCGATAAAAATGAAATGCATTATTATTATTATTATTATTATTATTATCTACCTACCTATTTATCTATCTATTTATTTATCCATCCGTCTATCTATCTATCCATATATCCATATCTATATGTATTCATGTAACTATCTATCTATCTATCTATCTCTCTCTCTCTCTCTCTCTCTATATATATATATATATATATGTGTGTGTGTGTGTGTGTGTGTGTGTGTGTGTGTGTGTGTGTGTGTGTGTGTATGCATGCATGCATGCATGTATCCATCGATCCATATCTATCTTACTTGTCATTGTGGGCGTGGCTATGCAGATCGCGACCTGTCTGAGGACTAACTCCAGGTCTCCTCCCACGTCGCCCGTCAGTCAGAAACTGGACATTCAGCCTGGAGGTGTGTGTGTGTGTGAGAGAGAGAGAGAGAGAGAGAGAGAGACGGACCGTCCTGCAGACTCTCGGTATCTCGTCTTTACAGTACATGTCATTTCGCTCATTTAGCAGAGAGAAGGAGCGTTTACCAAGTTTCCCGTGCGGCTCGACATGCCACCTCACATGGATTACTTCTCCCACGAGTCCCGAGTCCCTTCCGCTTGCGGGCTGACCCGGGAGGACGAGCTGGAGCCCGGCGTCATCAGCTGCATGCTGGTGGGAGACGGGGCGGTCGGGAAGACCAGCATGATCGTCAGCTACACCTCCAACGGATACCCGACCGAGTACCAGCAGACCGGCTTCGACGTCTTCTCCGGTGAGGACCTGGGCCTTTTAAATTTAAATTTAAATATAATATAATAGTAAGGTGCCACTAGTATTATTAAGAGTAAGAGTGGCATTAATTCGAATGAATTCTGTTGCCTGACTCTTTTTTTAACGTTTGAATGTGTGTATGCATGCATGTAAGTAAGTAAGTTGGTAAGTAAGTAAAGTTTATTTATATTGCACTTTTCACAGAGAAAGTGTCGGAACAGTGCAGAAAAGTAGTCAATGAAAACAATTAGGCAATAACAGGGGACTCAACAGTTCAACTGTTAAAAGAGCAAAGTACAATACACAGAAAAAGATGGTGCAATAAAAAACAAAATAAAACAAAAAAGAAACAACAAATATTTTAAAAAGCAGGTCATATAATAATTAATTTAACCATGATTGCATGTGTGTTGTGATGTATGTGTGTGTGTGTTTTTGATGTTTGACTATTTTTATTTTTATTTTGAAAAGTGAACTGACTTATTGTTTTTCTTTCCAACAGGCCAGGTCCAAGTGGAAGGAGCTCCGGTTAGAGTTCAGCTTCTGGACACTGCTGGACAGGTAAGACTGTTTGTTTGTTTGTTTGTTTGTTTTCATCATGACATCACATTGACACGAACACACTTTACTTCTTTTCTTGTGCCTCCAACACGTCGTCTGTTTGCTGACGTTGAGTTCATTGTTTCAAGTGAAGTGGCTCAACACACAGTCACATAATGACTCCTTAATACGGCCTTTGAATGTCATGAGCGCTTGTGACTCCATTGCTTCCTCCACGATGTGACTCAGGGACACAGTTTCACCTGAATGATGTTACCTGTACCTGCCACTAGTGAGTCAGTCTCTCACCATCACTCCCTGTCTTCATTTCAGGAGGAGTTTGATGAATTCCGGGCTCTGTCCTACGCCCACACGGACGTCTTCCTCCTGTGCTTCAGCATGGTCAACCCCACCTCGTTCCACAACATCACCAAGAAGTGGGTCTCCGAGATCCGGGCGTACAACCCGTCCTCGCCCATCGTCCTGGTGGGGACTCAGTCGGACCTCTTGCTGGACGTCAACGTCCTCATCAACCTGGACCGGTCCCACGTCAAGCCCATCCTGAGCTCCCGGGCTCGGAGCATGGCGGAGAAGATCCGGGCGGCGGACTACGTGGAGTGTTCGTCGCTCACGCAAAAGAACCTGAAGGAGGCGTTCGACGCCGCCATCTTTGCCGCCATTAAGAACAACACCAACAAGTCGAAGAAGAGGAGGTCTTCGGACCGACGCACCAAGGCGTTCTCCCGGGGAAGCTGGAAGAAGTTCTTCTGCTTCGTTTGAAAAAAAAAAAAACTATGAAAAACAA